>CM018695.1:16992883-17200139 GCA_009363875.1 Mikania micrantha
GCGACCTTCCCTACCCTTGCTTCCATGCAGAATGGTCCGATATACCTCAGACTCAGCTTTCCTCTCGTTCTGAATCGAATGATTCCTCTCCATGGTTATAGTTTTAGCAACACATTATCGCCAAAATTGAACTCTATGGGTCTTCAACGCTTGTCAGCGTAAGACTTCTGGTGATCTTATGCAGCCTTCATTCGTGTTTTTATCAACCGTAACTTTTCTGCCATGTGTATCACTGCAGCTTTGTTACCTATCTCTTTCTGTCCAACTTCACCCCAACACACTAGGGTTCTATATCGTCTTCCATACAACGCCTCACAAGGGGGCATTCCATTACTGGTGTGGTAGCTGTTATTTTAAGAAAACTTCACCAATGGCAAGTGGTCATCCCCGCTTTCTCCAAAATCGATAATGCACGCCCTAAGCATATCCCTAGGGTTTGGATAGTCCTTTTAGACTATCCATCCGTTTGAGGGTGATAGGCTGATGTTAAATTGGTTCCCATCGTCTCATGAAACTACCTCCAGAATCTAGATGTGAACATCGTGTCTCGATCCGACACAATGGAGACTCGAACTCCATGTCGGGTCACAATTTCCTTCACGAATAACTCAGACAACCTTTCGGACGTATACATTTCCCTAATTGGGAGAAAGTGTGCACTCTTCATTTAACGATCCACGATCACCGATATGGTATCATGACGCTTAGCTGTTCTCGGTAGCTTGGTTATGAAATTCATGGTGATGTGTTCCCATTTCCATTCCGGAACTTATAGGGGTTGCACATATCCGTATGGCTTCTGATCTTCAGCCTTTACTTGGGCACAAGTTATGCACTTGTTCACATACTGCATCACATTAAAATTCATCCCTGGCCACCAATAATCATTTTGTAGATCTTGATACATCTTTGTTGCACAGGATGCACCGAATAACGCAACTTGTGGGCTTCACCTAGGATACTCAAGCGAATATCACCATTTCTGGGTACCCACATTCAACCGAATCGTACATTTACATCGTAATCATTGTTTTCCAAGTTCTTCATTTGTCTGAAGACACGTTCAAAGCCCACATTTTCTTCTCCTAATACTTTCCTTTGTGCCTCCTTAAGCTCTTCCAGAAAGCCAAGCGTTATTACCAAACTGTATGATTTATCCCATATGATCGGATGCTCGATCTTATGACTTAAGGCATCCGCCATTACGTTGGCTTTCCCTGGGTGATATAGAATATCACAGTCATAATCCTTTAGTAACATAAGCCATTGTCTCTGCCTCATGTTAAGCTCTTTTTGTTCGAAGAAATACTTCTAACTTTTGTGGTCGGTAGAGATGGTACTCTTGACTCCATACAGATAGTGTCTCCATACTTTCAATGCAAACACCACCACAGCTAGCTTGAGATTGTGGGTCGGGTAGATAGCCTCATGGATCTTAAGTTGGCGCGAAGCATAAGTTATCACCTTCCCTTTTGCATAAGTACACATCCCAACCCTAGTTTGGACGGATCATTATACATAACAAAATCATCATTTCCATGCGCACATGCCAAAACAGGAGCTTGGGTAAGTTTCTCCCTTAGCATTGTAAAGAATTGTTCTTGTTTCAGGCCCCATTCATACTTTACATCTTTCTTCATGAGCTTCATCTGCTGTGTAGCTATTTTTGTGAAGTCTTGTATAAACCTCCTGTAATAGTCGGCCAAACCAAGAAAACTTCGTACTTCCTTCAGGGACTTAGGAGGACTCCATTTCATTACAGCCTCAACTTTAGCTGGGGCAACCATAATGCCTTCCGGGTTCACCACGTGACCCATAAAATGCACTTCTTATAGCCAGAAAGCGCACTTGGAAAACATAGCATAAAGTTTCTCTTTCCTCAGGGTCTCCAATATCTCGCGTAAGTGACAAGCGTAATCTCCCTCATTCTTTGAATAAATCAAAATATCATCGTTAAAAACAATCACTGATCGGTCCAACATCGAGCAACATACTCGGTTTTCAAATCCATAAATGCTTTGGGAGCATTCCTTAATCCTGACGACATAATGAGAAACTCATAATGTCCATAACATGTCCGGAATGCAGTCTTTGGAATATCCTTCTCTCGAACTTTCAACTGATAGTAACCTGATCAGATATCTATCTAGGAGAACCATCTTGCACCTTGCAATTGATCGAACAAATCATGAATTCTAGGTAAAGGATATATATTCTTTACGGTTAGTTTATTCAGTTCCCGGTAATCGATACACATTCTCATGCTTTCATCTTTCTTCTATACAAACAGTACTGGTGAACCCCAAGGTGAAACCCTCGGTCGTCTAAAACCTTTTTCGAGAATTTCTTGTAGCTGTGTCATCATTTCCTTTATTTGGGTGGGAGCCATACGATAAGGTCCCTTGGCAAAGGGCTTATCCCCCGACACTAAATCGATTTGGAATTCAATCTTCCGCTCGGGTCGTACTCCAGGCAATTCCTCAGCGAATACATCTGGGAAGTTACACACCATGGGAACATCATCAATCATTCTCGTTTCCGTTCGTTCCTCAATCGCATATGCTAAGTAAGCTCCACACCGCCTTGATCATAGAAATGACCTTCGGCACATACATCACTTTATCACCGTAAACCGTTACAGGACTACAATCCAGAGCTCGTAGACGTATCATCTTTCGTTGACATATGATGTTAGCCTCGTATTTGGCTAACCAATCCATACCCAAAACCACATATGATGTTAGCCTCTATCTCAATGTAATAATCATCTATAGCCTCTGTCACCCTGGTCATCTTACCAATAGCTGTCTCTAGATCAAATACATGTTTTATTTTCTTAACCTTCCCACATAAACCATCACAAAAGGTAGAAGATAGGAAGCACATACTGGCACCAGAATGAAACAACACAGATGCTTGAGTATTGTTGATAGAAAAGGTACATGTGACCACGTCAGGGTCCTCAATAGAATCAACCTTGGTCATTGTAAAGGCTCGGGACATAGCCTTCTGCTTCTCATTATTCTATCCTTTCATCAGCCATGACGATCATGCTTTTGTCTTCTGACAATCCTTGGAAAAATGTCAAAACCCCTTGCAGTTGAAACATTGGGTGGCATTAGGGCAATTGATTGAAAACTGCCCCATCTTCTCGCATCGAAAACATAAATTAGTGCCTACCAGGCATTGTCCCGTGTGGCTTTTTCCACACTTGTTGTATCGACTCATTTCTTCTTGCTTCAGCTTCTTGCCATGAAATCCTCATTGATCTGATTGACCTCTTTTGGTCCCAAGCGACCATTTTGCTTTTGATTCTTCTTTAACCGTTTCAGCCTCTATCACAGCGTCTCGAACTATCCCACTGAGCTCCACATTAGAATCAAACGTTTTTGGGGCATTGACCTTCACATGAATCCGAAATTTTGGATGCAAACCCTCCGTGTACAATTTCACCCTTCGCTCCTTAGTGGAAACCAGATGAGGAACAAGCCTTTCCATCTCATTGAATCTCGAAGTGTACTGCCTGTGGTTCAAGCTCCTAGCCTTTAAAACAAAAAACTCACTTTCCACCTTGTAAAGCTCGTTCTTAGGGCGAAACTGCTTGGACTAATTCCTTAGATCATCCCAATTCATCTTATCCATGTCAACAGCACTCTTTGATTGTTTGACTGTATTCCACTAGTGGAGTGCATCCTCGACAAAAGAGTGAGCTGCAAACTTTACTACTTGATCGACTCGATATTCACTGCTGGAGATGACAACCTCCATTGCTGATATCCAGTGGCATGCGGCCGCCGCATCCTTTTTACCATCAAAGGATGGTGGGATGCACTCTTTAAAGGCTTAGTAGTCACAGCCCTCCAATTTCCCCTGCTGAGAATCACTGCCCTTTGCCTCGATGATTACGACATCCTCATCTTCCTTAGTGCTTTCCTTGGTTCCTTCGGAATTGTCTTTTAGCGCATCCTTTGATGCTTTTGTTATAATAGCAAGAATTTTCTTATCCGTAATCTTGTAAACCTCATCAGAAATAACCTTTAACATGACAGGATCCAGTGTGAACTCTTCTTCATTTTTGGGTTGTTTGCTGGTCTCGTTTTCTTCTTCATGCTCGTACCCTTCCATGTCATCAGGTAGCTCCTCAGTTGTCTAAGGTTGCTTTCGTGGTCTACCCTTTTTCCCTGAAATCTAGTTTTCAACAGGATGCATAATTAATGAGTCATTAAAGGAATTAGTTTAGCACGAGATAAGTCTTGTCAGTCGTTAATGACGTTGATCAGTTGTTATTAACCATTTAGCCAACTTATAGGCTCTAAACATCTCCCATCCCATCTCATCAACCTTGTCACACCCCCAAATTCCCACTCGTGGTGTCAGTCCACGTGGGTGAGACGTGGCCAGAATCACAGCTCATGGTCATATAAAACAACTCTATATGCATTTCAAATACAATGTTTGACATAAAAGTAACAAAATAGTTTGCAGCGGAAATTATATAGTATTGCAGCGGAAAATATAATTGTTTTAATATGCAGCGGAAAGTAAAATGTCATACATTACAAGGCTTAAATAGACATAACAAAATAAGTATTGTTTGATCAAAAGACACGATATGAAAATATGCAGATCCTAAGCTCAAGTCCTTAGGTGCCTGTCAGTTACCTGAGAATACAAGTTTAAGAAAAAGTGTCAACACAATGGTTGGTGAGTTCACAGGTTTTGATATCTACATAGTAATAGAAAACATGTGTCATGCTGTTATCATATTGTTAGTACCGAGCCCAGGCTCCAAGTGACAGTGCGTCACTGCCGAACTAGACTTGTTTGTCCTTGCCTCCGCTATGTCTCGTAATTACATAGCAAGTTATGTCAGAGTTTCACGGGTTATGACCTCCAGTCAAAATTGTGCCCCGTGGGGTTAGTCACACCCAAACGAATCCATTCAAACCTACCACGTTGTTCGTACATTAATGGTAAAACTTTGTGAGGGCTTGTTACGAGTTCAGCACTTGATGTTTGTCTAATAAACTAGCATACACATAAAAAATATTTGTAATAGAATAATTGTTTGACTCGATTAAACTAGTATTCTCCCCCTATTTAAAACGTTTGAAAAGAGTAAAGAGGGGCCGTAAACTCACCTTAGTGATCAATAAGCAAATGCGTAAGCTCCTGTTGGAAAAGCGTGATGGTCACCGGCTACCTATATCATATACCATACGTGACTTCGTGTAAGTGACCGTGTTTCGTGTTCGTGCTAGTGCTCATGTTTGTGCTCAACAACCCTTGGTTGTTCATGTTTGTCTGTGTCGGTCCACATTGACTGTGTTTGCTCATGTTGGTCCACATTGACCGTGTTTGACCAAGTTTGATCGTGTCAAGTCAACGACCCGTTGGTGAACCGTGTGTCAGTTGTGAATCGTGCAACATTCGTGTTAGTGCTCGTCGTGTGCAAAACGCGCAAGTCGCGTCTATGGACAACTTACTATATATAGTAAGTTTCCATTTATGGAAAGTTTCACCAAACATATCGTTTTTAAAGTTCTAGCATGCTCGTTAAGTCCTACGTGATCATGTTAACACATAGCACATTATCTTGCGAATCAAATAAGTCACGTAAGTCACGTTGTATACAAAAGTTTCCTAAAAAAGAAAGTTCCTAAATTTAGCATGTGTGATATCGGAAACCATCTATCTTAGCATGCATTGGCCATTTTAAGTCATAATAAACCATTTAGCATGCTCATATCATACAAAACGTTCATAGATCGATATTTCTAAAAATAAAGTTACTATAAATAGTAACTATGACTATTTTGCCTAAATGATCATCCTAAACACTTCTAATCCATTTTTATATCACAAATCAACATAATATGCCATTTACTATCATCTAAACATGCTCATATAGCCAAAATTACCATTCATCAAGATTTGGTTTATAAAAGTTACTATATATAGTAACTATGCCAAAAATGACCATAACCAATATTAAAATCACATTCTAAGCATCAATATCATCTTAATAACATTCTAATAGTAAATCCACATACATGCATGTCACTAATATCATCATTTTCATTATTTTGCAATTTAAAAGTTACTAAAAATAGAAAGTTCATCAAAATCTCATTTCAACAAGATCTAACCATGTGCTAACCTTCTAACATCATTCAACAACACATTTGACTATCCAAAATCATTCCAATATACATGGATCATACATGCATGCAACTATTTTACCCATTTAAGCTCAAGTCATGCATTTTACACATACCCTTTCTCTTAGATCATTATGAATCATCATCAAATCAACTTAGATCATCAAGAACATATATTTATCATCAAACCCAGATTAAATGCAAGGAAAATTCGTGCATGTGGAGCCTTGGTGCTTGCATGTGTAATCAAAGGCATGCATGTGAGTGTAAGAGTGTTTTTATGCCATAAGGACTATGTAACTACCTTCAAATGCTTTGAAATCCCTGAGATGATGATTCCACATCTCCTGGAACTCCTGGTTCGTTGGTCTTGACAAGAACAAGAAGGTGGTGGTCTAGAAGGTCTTCCTCGAGGTTCTTGAGCTTCAAAGGGGCCTTCAATGGCTTCCAAAAGCTATTACAGGGGTCTGGAGGAAGAAGAAGGTCAAGGGATTTCGTGTGAAGCCGAAGAAGTGAGTGATATAGGTAGTCTAGCCATCATTTTTCTTGGATTTATAAGATTTTGTCGCCTGGGCGGCGTCGCGTACCGCTGAGAGGGTCCAAGATCCTCTCAGCGTACCGCGATGGATTTCGGGATTCAAATTCTCCCAAAACTCGTCGCATACCGCTATGGGGCCTCCTGAGGGCCATCGCGTACCGTGATGGGTCCACAGAGAGCCCAATAGGCCCAATTTCATGGGTTTGATTCATTCGTTGCCGTTTTCACGCTTACGAACTATCGTTTGGCCTCGTTTGAACTTCCAAGTTCAATGTTTGAGTGTTTCATGATGTATCGAGTGCTTTGTTACACGATGTGCTAAACGTTAACCAACGTTCGTGTGTTTTGACACGTGTATGCGGTTTCTTGATAATTCCCTGAATTATCTTGTTGTGTGTCAGTGTTCGTACTGTCGTGCCACGTGTTGCACTAAATTAACTAATTCTAGTGTCACGTGTACCAATATCAATTAAATAAACATTTAAATAAATAAAGTTCTGACCTGGATTTTACGAGGTGTCACAAATCTGCACACCCTTGGTTACTTTCCTAGCTTCTTACCTATCGCTATCACATTACTTCTAATTCTTACGTAACATTCGGCTCGTGGCATCCGTTCATCCGTGGATGGCAATTCGCATTACTTGTCCGTGGATTGCAATTCGCCACGACCGATTATTTCCAACCTTGGCGGTACGCGATGTGTCTCGGTGGACACCCCGGCTATTTGTCCTTGACGGTTTGCCGAGAGTCTCGGTGGACTCTCTTAGTTGTACGTGTAGAGTCCCAGTACTCAAAAATTCTATAAAAGCAAACCCCTTCACACTTCATTTCTTTAACCCACATGCAAACTCTCTGTCAAAAATATTTGACTAAACCCTCCCTCAAACCTCTGCTAACACTCCCTCAGCCACTCTATTGCATCATTGGAGGTTTTGGAAAACTTAGAGCTCAAAAAAAAGTGACTGGAAGCCGTCAAGAAGGGAATGACCACAGGCAACTCCATATACTCACATGCCGAAATTTGTGATGTTCTTGAATGTTATTTGATGTATCTTGACTGATCTTGAAGTATAGATCTAGTCTAGATCAGTTTTGATTGATTTTGGTGAAGTTGTGTGACACTTACTATTAAAGGAAACTTTTGACATGCATGTTGTAGTTAGATGATGATGTAGACATGATAAATGTTGTTGGATGATGCTAAAAGTCTATTAGAATGAATATATTTGATTTGTTGGATTTGTGAAAATATGACTTTTGATGAAGAATTATTATTTTTAGAAACGTTTGTAAAACAAAAATGTTGATTTCAATGATTTGACATAAATTGATGAAACGTTGGAATTGTAATATGTTTAAGAATGTTACATAAACATATTTTGGAACTTTAATTTTTGAAATCGGAGTTTTGAACAAACACTTTCTAAATATAGAAACTTTTGAATTAGGGAAATGCTATAAATGGTGATTAGTGCATAAATGACATGTTATATGTGTTTAACGTGTTTTAGAAACATAATTAGAAGTATTAGTTTGAATGAAATGGGATTTCCTAACTAGACTTTCCAAAAATAGAAACTTTCTAAAAATAGAAACTTTCCTAAAATAACAACTTTAAAAAACAGAATAGTTCCTAAAATAGTAACATTCCTAGAATAGTAACTTTCCAAAAATAGGAACTTACATGAATGACAATCGTGATTGACATACTTGAACAATTTGGTTTGAGTAGAAACGTAAGGTACATGATAGTATCTTATTTGCGTGTTAAGATCAATATGACACATAAACGAACTAAACACAAAAAACATGTCACCAACGATTCGTCAACTCAATACAAATCCCCACACAAACACTCGATTGAGCACACCGACACTTGGAGTTATATAGTATACAAAAAACCACAAAACACATACTCATGACCTATATGATTATAGGTGACCACTAGCAGGTGCTAGCATTCGTTGTTTGCGAACACACATGAGGAACAACACTATCTTGTCATTTCACGACACCTTTTTATATTTTCTACCTTTGGGGGAGAAAACATTGCATATAATTGTTTTTGAACAACAAACACACGTTTTGGATACATATGGACATGCTTTATCAGTTATATATATATGTGTGTGGCACAATCACAACAAAGTCCTCATAAACACAACTCGGACTGTTAATAGCGCGGGGCATACAACATGGTAATTCTGGATAGTACTATTTGGGCCTGACAAGCCCCACCCATCACGCCTGGGAGGCCAACTTGACTATAGGTCAGAATGGGTGAAAAATTGACCAAACACATTTGCCATTATCTTGTGTGATGGAAATGGCGGGAGGCACGCAGTTAGCTTCGGTTTCGAACCCACATATGATATAACTATATATACTAGCTATCAATCGATATTGCATTGTAATGATATATAGTCCTACAACATTTATTGCAAACTTTAATGTTTACTGCTACTATAAAACCAGTGCTCTCACCAACCGTTATGTTGACAGCACTTAGGACTACGATGCTCGGGCGAGGTCGCATGCATCTACTAAGTTTCTTAGGATGTTGGAAACATCTTATTTATTTAATTTTTGTTGTGTAATGACTAGACAACTTAAACCTCTTCAGCAACTTATAATTTGTAATGTTTTGAAAACAATTTACTTAGCTTCCGCAACTCTAATTTATAAAATTTTTTTATCCATATTATTGGATGCACGTATATAAAAAAACATGTAGGTCTCGCAAGTGTGACCGAAGAATGCGATCCTGCGCACAACTAAGACCAGTCGCGTCATGCCGTCGGCTGTCGAAATGCCCGAGGTGCGACACCAAGATATCTCAAACTATGGCTCTGATACCAACTTGAGGGCCCCCGAGTCTAGGTACCTCCCAAAGTTGGATTTACATCATCGTCACATAGATCTTAAACCAAAAACTTTATTAATATGCAGCAGAAATTAAACTTAGTTTGTTCAAAACATAAATACATATAAATGTATGGAGTAAACACATCCTGGATTGCCAAAAACCACTATATCTTCTGAATGTGTGCCACGAGCAACTCCATTCCATCCTACCTATACTTCAACCTGAAATACATACTAAAAAGTCAGCTTACGCCGGTAAGTTCTAGTTTTCGTAAGTAACAAGCGTTTGTGAGTTAAAACACCATTTACCGAAAACATCATACAATCATCATACGCAATAACACATGATCATCAAACGTTCCTTATGTGCAAACAAATCACAAAATCATCATACAACCACTATTACTGAGCGTAAACAGTGGGCTTAAGCTGGCACAAGGCTCCATATCGTTGACCTAACTCACCGAAGCGTTCCGCAGACCCATACTTATCGAGTACAAGTACTGCAACATCGTTCATACTTACCCTTAATGAGTACGAGAGCATCATCATACTTACCCAATAACGAGTATAGGAACATCGTTCATACTTACTCTGTAACGAGTAAGGGAACATCATCATACATAACCCACAACGAGTATGGGAGCATCTTTCATACATACCCCGTAACGAGTACGGGAGCATCATCATACTTACCCCATAACGAGTATGGGAGCATCATTCATACATACCACGTAACGAGTATAGGAGCGTCACCATCATATCATTCTTAACACATCATAGTGTCATATCATCATAACATCCTAGCATCATATTTAGCTCATGCTAGCATCATATCATCTTAACTTCATAACACTAGAATCATAATCACGTAATGCTAGCATCAGGTCATCATACCATCATAACATAGCATCATAGTAATTCCATACTAGCATCTTATCATCATAATATCATAACATAACATCATAATAGTGTCATTCTAGCATCTTATCATGATAACATCTAAGCATAACATCATAATCATGTCATACTAGCCTCATATCATTCATCATTATAGCATTCATCATCATTGCACATTATCATAGCATTCATTACCATAACACTATCATATCATCATTTAACAACATTGTAGCATGTAGGTCAGCCCAAAACATATTTACACATAACATGTATAAAAGAGGGCATCTAGAACTCACATGATAATAGTGTGGCTCTTCGCTTCCTAAACCTGACTGAATCGGCTAGGATTGAAGAACCTACATCATTAAATCATCTCATTACGTTTCATTCCTATACTTAGAATTTATTCTAAGTCACTATAACTCATTTAGCTAGGAGCAAGAGCCATCATCACCACACGTGCTCACACACAAGGAGGAGGAGCTGATAGTTCCAGCACTACTAGCATCAACCCCACCGGTGGCCATAGAGTCACCTGACCAACATTCCCTACCATCTCAGGGGAGCGAGACTATTGATCCTGAGGAGGAATATGAGGAAGATCTTGAGGAAGATCCCAATGAGGTGTCTCCTGACCATGCATCACCTATACTACACGCCCCTGCGCCAAAGGCTGAAGATTGGATCGAGTATGTCACACTAGAGTTGAGGGATACACACACTCGACACATAGAGCTTCATAGAATAGTCAACATGATGGATAGAGATATGACTCAGTTGACGGGATGACTTCAAGCGGCTGAGAACCGGGCCGCCATCGCTGCTAAGGCAAGACTCGCAGAGCTACAGGACATGGTTGTAGTCCCAGACCCAGAGGAACCTGACTCTGAGGAGGAGGAGGAGCCAGCAGAAGATGTTGATTCCGAGTTCACGATTGATGATGCCTTTGATTGATTTAGCATAGACCTATAAGGGATGGGTTGTGTCCCTGTAACTGGATATTTTGGGATTGAAGTATTGGTATTAAATGAATTGTAACCAATACAACTTATTATATATCAAAAGCTACTACCTATTATTGGAAGTTGTATCTATGCATACAAATACATGTTTCCTTTCTGAACCAACCGCACACACTACATTAGACCTTAGTAACACTCTAACGCTTATTCTCGCTATGAAGATCACGGCTGGAAGACGTGGTGGACGTCAAAATGTGGGAGGAAATGAAAACATCAACTTGATTGCGGCAGAACTGAATGCACTCATCAACGAGCGAGTTGAAGAGGCAATTGTTGCATGTGAAGCTGTTCGCAATCAGAATTTATTGAATCAAGGTGACGAACTTCTTTTGCGAAGCCACTTTACATTATTACCACAAATGTAAATTATAACTCATTTACCTAATCCTAAACAAACCCTATTTTCCTAATTTAATTTAGGAGCAACCCCTAATCCACTAATCTGCTCATTCAAATAATTCTTGGACTGTAAACTCCACTCATTCAACGGTACAGAGGGATTGGCCCCTCAAAATCAAGGGATGGTACTTTCTGCTGACCCCATCACCTTACAGAAAGCCGTCTGATTAGCCCACCGGCTTGCTGGTTTGACGACTGCATAAGGACTCTTGCCACCCCGTGGCTTAGTGGCCAAGAATACAGACAAAAAACACAAATGGGATAACTCCTGAGCAAGAATTCCACTCTTCAACCACCACCACAACAAAATTAAGTTTTGTTCACCCCAAGCTTACACTCCACCCACCCCAACCAGCCATAACCAGGGAGCCTATGCTAGCAAACATCCCAAGTACAACAAGTGCAACTTCCATCATGCACAGGGTCAATGCGGTATCTTCCGATGCCAACGTTGCGGCAAGGTAGAACATGCAGCTAAAGACTGCAGAGGTGAACTGCTGACCAAAACCCCACAGCCACAACAGCAAGATGAAGCACCGAATGGCTACTTCGAATGTGAGAAACCTGGGCATTTCAAGATAGACTGCCCAAACTTGAAGAACAACAACCCCAACCAACCAAACAACAACAATGGGAACAACAACGGTCCGAGGCTATGAGCCTTCGTGATCGGGGCAAAAGAATCCAGGAGGGATCCCAACCTCGCTCCAAGTACGTATCTCCTGAACGATCATTTCGCTTCTGTATTGTTTGATTCTGGAGCAGAAAAGAGTTTCATATCTAAGGAACTTAGTGAAATACTTACTACAACCCCAACACCATTACAGATTGAATACATTGTAGATCTAGCTGATGGTAAGTTAATAGTAACTAAACACATTCTGAAAGGATGCACCCTAGAGCTAGCAAGTCACAAGTTTAAGATTGATCTCATGCAAGTCATGCTCGGCAGTTTTGACGTCGTAGTCCTCATGGATTGGTTGTCGGAAAACCAAGTTGAGATCATTTCCATGAAAAGGTCGTACGTATACCCCAACCTAGTGGAGACACCTTAACCATCAAGTGCAAAAGGAGCAACACTCCTTTGAACATCATCTCGTGCGTGAAAATTCACAAATACATACGAAAAGGATATACACATATTGGCATTCATCACTAAGAAGAAAGAAGAAGAGACGAAACTCGAAGAAATACCAGTTGTATGCGACTATCCCGACGTATTTCCTAAGGAGCTAACAGGACTTCCACCTTCGCGACAAGTGGAATTCCGCATAGACGTCGCACCGGGAGCAACACCTATAGCAAGAGCACCCTATCGACTTGAACCTTCGAAGATGCAGGAACCGTCCAACCAACTACAAGAGCTGTTGGAAAAGGGTTTCATTAGGCCGAGCTTCTCGCCGTGGCATCGACTACCGTGAGCTGAATAAAGTGACGATCAAGAACCGTTACCCCTTACCTCGCATCGATGATTTGTTCGATCAGTTGAAAGGATCGAGTTACTACTCTAAGATCGACCTACGATCTGGGTACCATCAGTTGAGAATCCAAGAGGAAGACAGTCCTAAAACGACCTTTCGTACTCAGTATGGCCTTACAATTTTTTGGTCATGCCATTCGGTCTTACCAATACACCTGCGGTGTTCATGGACCTCATGAACCGAGTGTGCAAACCCTACCTCGACAAGTTTATCATTGTCTTTATTGATGATATTCTCATTTACTCCAAAACACAGGAAGAACACAAAGAGCATCTTCAGTTAGCTATTGAACTCTTAAGATAGGAAAAGTTGTACGCCAAACTATCCAAATGGGACTTCAAGATTCGAGAGGTCCAATTTTTGGGACACTTTGTTAATGAGAAAGGAATACATGTGGATAAATCCAAGATAGAGGCCATCAAGAAATAGGAAGCACCAAAGACCCCAACTTAGGTGCGATAATTCCTATGCTTGGCAGGCTATTATAGACGGTTCATTGAAGGATTTTCTAAGATAGCCCAACCACTTACTGCTCTCACTCACAAAGACAAGAAATATCACTAGAGTGATAAGCAAGAAGTTGCATTCTAGCTTCTCAAACAGAAACTTTGTAGTGAACCTATCTTATCCCTTCTTGAGGGAACGAACGATTTCATGGTATACTGCAATGCCTCGATACAAGGACTAGGTTATGTGTTGATGCAGCGAGAGAAGGTGATCACATATGCCTCTTGACAACTAAAAGTCCACGAGAAAAACTACACCACCCATGACTTGGAACAAGGAGCCATGGTGTTTTCACTCAAGATCTATAGGCACTAATTTTATGTACAAAGTGCACCATATACACTGACCATAAAAGCCTTCGACAAATATTCGAGCAAAAGGAACTGAACATGCAACAGCATCGCTGGCTCGAATTCCTGAATGACTATGAGTGTGCATTCAAATACCATCCTGGGAAAGCCAACGTAGTGGCCGACGCCCTAAGCCGAAAGAACACCTTAAATCCCAAGACGGGACGAGCTCTATAACTCACAATTCATCCCATCCTCCATGAGCAAATACATAATGCTCAAACCGAAGCAATGAAGCAGGAAAATTTATTGGCTGAATCACTAAGGGGAATGGAAAAGAAACTTGAAGTAAAAGTTGATGGCTTACACTATTTCATGGAATGCTTATGGTATCAACATCATGGGAACTTACGAGACCATGTGATGGAAGAGGCTCATAAGTCTTGGAATTCCATTCAACCAGGATCAATTAAGATGTATCATAATCTCAAGATACTGTATTGGTGGCCAAACATGAAAGCCGACATTGTCACCTATGTGAGCAAATGCTTGACTTGCGCCAAAGTCAAGATTGAGTACCAAATGCCGTATGGACTACTACCACAACCAGAGACCCCCATGTGGAGGTGGGAGCAGATCTCCATGGATTTCATTACCAAATTACCTCGTACTCCTAATGGATGCAACACTATCTGGGTAATTGTGGATTTGTTGACCAAGTCGGCACATCTTCTTGTGATCAAGGAAAACAATAAGATGGAAAAGCTAGCCAGAATTTATGTTAAAGAAGTAGTCTCACGACATGGAATGCCAATATCCTTCATTTAAGATCGAGACACTCGCTTCACTTCGAACTTCTCTAATCGCTTGGTACACAGTTGGATATGAGAACATACCACCGACAAATCAATGGCCAGAGTGAGCGCACTATAGAAACTCTCGAAGACATGCTATGAGCTTGCGTAGTAGACTTCGGCAACAGCTAGGAAACTTACCAACCGCTGGTAGAGTTCTCCTACAACAATAGCTATCACACAAGCATCCAGACAGCGCCATTTGAGGCACTCTATGGCAAAAAGTGCCGCTCACCTATTTGCTGGGCGGAAGTGGGCGATAGCCAGCTCACTGGCCCATAACTCATACACGAAACAATCGAGAAGATTGTGCAAATCAGAAACCGCAAGGCAGTCGCTCGTGATCGTCAGAAGAGCTATGCCGACAAACGCCTTCAACCTTTGGAATTTTAGGTGGGAGATAAAGTACTTCTGAAAGTTTCACACTGGAAAGGCGTTATTCGTTTTGGGAAACGAGGCAAACTAAACCCATGGTATATTGGACCGTTTAAAATCATGAAAAGGATTGGTTTAGTGGCATACCAACTCAACCTCCCGCTGAACTCGATGCAGTTCACAACGTATTTCATGTCTCGAACTTAAAAAAGTGCCTATCTGACGAGAAACTCGTGATTCCACAGGATGAAATCCAGGTGGATGAACAACTACGGTTCGTGGAAGAACCAGTAGAAATCATGGACCATGAGGTCAAAAAACTCAAGCAGAGTCTGATTCCGATTGTCAAAGTCCGATGGAACTCGAAACGTGAACCTGAATTCATGTGGGAACGTGAAGATCAGATGATATGCAAATATCCCAACCTGTTCAAACAGAAAACATCAAACACCGATAACAATGAATAAATTTCGAGACAAAATTTTGTTTAAACAATGGGATGACGTGACAACTGAAAAACTTTGTTTTCAAACACTACCGACAACAACCAAATATCGGGAAAAATTTTCTTTCAACAAGGGGATGATGTAACACCCGACACTTTCAAGTAAAATGTAATACTTACAATTACTTATTCACATTCATACTTCTTGCATTTCATTTAATTTGGATTAATTAAATGAGTCAAACACAAACACAAACTCAATTGCAAAACGATAGATTGGGGAATTATTGAATGGTACATTACACATTGATTATGATTAATCAAGTGTGCAAACGTTTCACAAAGTTGAACATAAACAATCATAGGTAATTCGAGGAATTACCAAAACACACACGAATCTTGTTACACGAACGTTGGTGAACAAATGAAACAGTGAATCGAACAAACGAATGTACTATTATGTGCTTATGTGATTAACACGAATTAAACGGTTATAATAAACGATGCAAATCGAACGCGAAAGAAACAAGATAAACAAATTGAAAAATCTGAAAACTAAACCCTTCAAGGTCCGCGTAGGTGCCCTGCGAAAATCTTCGAGGTACACAAAGTCTGAGCGGGAATTTTGAATTCAGCTGAAACACTCGGTGGTACGTCACAACTGATCATTTCCCACCTTGGTGGTACGCGGCGTGTCTTAGTGGACAACCCGGCTATTTTGTCCTTAGTGGTACGCCGAGAGTCTCGGTGGACTCTCTTGGCAGTACGCGAAGAGTCCCAGTACTTAAAAATTCTACAAAAGCAACCCCTTTCTTCACACATCATTTCTTTTACCCACATACATACTCTGCCCAAAATCTTCGACTAAACCCACCCTCAAACCTCTGCTAACACTCCTTCAGCCACTCTATTGCGTCATTGGAGGTTTTGGAACATTTGGTGCTCAAAAGAAATGATTGGAAGCCATCAAGAAGCAAGAACCTCACCATCAGCCATTTTTCAGAACCTTGAATATGTTGTCCAGCTTAAAGCTAATCCTCACATCACTTCTAAGGTAGTTTTACATGCTTATACACACTTAGATCACACATGCAAGGAATAAAAACCCACATGCATGTGAAATTTGTGATGTTCTTGAATGTTATTTGATGTATCTTTACTGATTTTGATGTATAGATATAGTCTAGGTGAGTTTTGTTGATTTTAGAGAAGCTGTGTGACACTTACTATTAAAGGAAACTTCTGACAAGCATGTTGTAGTTAGATGATGATCTAGACATGCTAGATGTTATTGGATGATGCTAAAAGTCTATTAGAATGAACAGAAACATATTTCATTAGTTGGATTTATGAAAATAAGACTTTTGATGAAGACTTACTATTTTTAGAAACTTTTGTAAATCAAAAACATTGATTTCAATGATTTGACATAAATTTATGAAATGTTGGAATTTTAATATGTTTAAGAATGCTACATAAACATATTTGGGAACTTTAATTTGTGAAAACGGACTTTTGAACAAACACTTTATAAATATAGAAACTATTGAATTAGGGAAATGATATAAATGATGATTTGTGCATAAATGACATGTTATATGTGTTTAAAGTGTTTTAGAAACATGATTAGAAGTACTAGTTTGAATGAAATGGGATTTCCTAACTAGACTTTCCAAAAATAAAAACTTTCTAAAAATAGAAAGTTTCCTAAAATAGAAACTCTCCCAGAATAGTAACTTTCCAAAAGTAGGAACTTACATGAATGGCATACATGATTGACATACATGAACGATTTGGTTTGAGTAGAAACGTAGGGTACATGATAATGTCTTACTTACGTGTTAAGATCAATATGACACAAACAAACTAAACACAACAAACGTGTCACCACCGATTCGTCAACTCAGCACAAGTCAACACATAAACACTCGGTTGAGCACACCGACACATGCAGCTATATGGGATACAACAAACCACAAAACACATACTCATGACCTATATGATTATAGGTGACCACTAGCAGGTGCTAGCATTCGTTGCTTACGAACACACATCAGGAACTGCACTATCTGGACAGTTCACGAGCCCTTTTTCTATTTTCTACCTTTGGGGGAGAAAACATTGCATATGGACATGCTTTATCACTTATATATATGTATGTATGTATGTATGTATGTATGTATGCATGCATGCATGCATGCATGTATGTGTGTGTGTGCATGCATGCATGCATGCATGCATGCATGCATGCATGCATGCATGCATGTATGTATGTATGTATGTATGTATGTATGTATGTATGTATGTATGTATGTATGTATGTATGTATGTATGTATGTATGTATGTATATTTGTGTGTGTGTGGCACAATCACAACAAAGTCCTCACTAACACAAATGAAACAGTTAATAGCGCGGAGCACACAGCGTGATACTTCTAGATAGTACTATTTGGGCCTATCAAGCCCCACCCATTCCGCCAGGGAGGCCAACCTGACTGGAGTTCGGAATGGGAGCAAAATTCACGAAACACATTTGCCATTGTCTTGTGTGATGGAAATGGCGGGAGGCAAGCAGTCAGCTTCGGTTTCGAACCCACATATTATATAACTATATTGACTAGCTATCAATCGATATTGCATTGTAACGATATTTAGTCCTACAACATTTATTGCAAACTTCACAGTTTAGGGCTACTATAAAACTAGTGCTCTCACCAACCGTTGTGTTGACATATACTCGCATGTTTTCTAAGGTATCTAAGGCACGCTGTAAGGACTAGGATGCTAGGACGAGGTCGCATGCATCTAATAAATGTCTTAGGTTGTTGGAAACGTCCTTTTTATTTTCTTTTGTTGTGAAATGACAAGACAACTTAAACCGCTTCCGCAACTTATAATTTGTAATGTTTTGAAAACACTTTACTTAGCTTCTGCAACTCTGATTTAAAAAACTGTTTTATCCATATTATTGGATGTACATATATAAACAGACATGTAGGTCTTGCAAGTGTGACCAGAGACTGTGATGCTACGCACAACTGAGACCAGTCGCATCGTGCCCTCGGCGCCCGGAAAGCCCTGTGTTCGATACCAAGATCTCTCAAACTATGGCTCGGATACCAACTTGAGAGGCCTCGAGTTCAGGTTCATCCCAGATTTGGGTTTACATAATCGTCATATAGTTCTTAAACCAAAAAATTTCATAAAATACATCGAAAATTTAACAAACTTTGTTCAAAACATAAATACATATATATGTATGAAGTAAAAACATGTTGGATTGCCAAAATCCACTATATCTTCTGAATTTGTGCCACGTGCACCTCCATTCCTTCCTACATGTACGTCAACCTGACATATATAATAAAAATTCAGCTTACGCTAAACAAGAGTTTGTGAGTTAAAACATCATTTACTGAGAACATCATACATTCATCATACGCAACCATAACACATAATCATCAAACATTCCTTATGTTCAAACATATCACATAATCATCATAAAACCACTACTATTGAGCATAAACAGTGGCTTATTCCAGCACAAGGCTCCATATCGTTGACCTGACTCGCCGAAGCATTCCACAGGTCCATACTTACCCAGTACAAGTACTGGGGCATCGTTCATACTTACCCCGTAACGAGTATGGGAGCATCATCATACTTACCCCATAACGAGTATGGGAGCATCGTTCATACTTACCCCGTAACAAGTACGAGAGCATCATCATACTTACCCCATAACGAGTATGGGAGCGTCGTTCATACGTACCTCGAGTCATCATAACATCATAACATAGCATCATAATCATGTCATACTAGCATCATATAATCATAACATCATAACATAGCATCATAATCATGCCATACAAGCATCGTATCATCATAACATCATAACATAGCATCATAAACATGCCATACTAACCTCATATCATTAATCATTATAGCATTCATCATCCTTGCACATTATCATAACATTCACTACCCTAACACTATCATATCATCATTTTACAACGCTGTAGCATGTATGTCACCCCAAAACATATTTACACATAACATGTATAAAAGAGGGCATCTAGAACTCACGTGATAATAGAGTATTCTCTTCATAAACCTGGGTGACTCGTCTAGGATTCAAGAACCTACATCGTTTCATCATCTCATTACATTTCATTCCTAGACTTAGAATTTATTCTAAGTTCCTATAACTCATTTAGCTAGTCCCTCATATGAATAAGTTCTGAGTACTCGAAATCCATGAAGTTCACAAAATCTTATGGTACACGAAAATCATGGAGTTTACGAAATTCCAAGATATAGGGAACCTTGTAGTTTAAGAAGTCTCAAGTATACGAAACTTTAGAGTTCACGAACCCCAAGTTCACGAAACTTAGTTCATGAACACCAAGTTCACGAAACGAAGTTTTATTTCGTGAACTTCGATTCATTCATAAAACATCGTAGAAAACTCATCTGAAAGTTTTGGGACTAGTTCTGGATGTGCAATGGCCTTGCCAATGCCTTGAAACTAAAAAGGTGTGAAGTTTATCCATAAAGGAACGATCTTTATGCATGAGTTCCCTTTTTCATAAAAATCGTAACTTTCTCAAACCAAAAACTTACCTGATGTTTGAAGACCTTCCTGTATCTTCTCGTGTGTTTCCACCTCCTGTAGATCGAGCAAAACCCGTTTCTTGAAGTTCTCGAACTTGCCCACTTCGAGTACTTGGGGGAGAGTGATGCAAGCCAAAAGTGAGCATGTTTCCCAAGGCACTACTATATATAGGCCAAGTTCACAAAGTAGGGTTCACCAAAATGGATTTCATGAAGCTGAATTCGCGTACTATGGCTTCATGAACTTGGGGTACTTTCGGCTACTTCCTCTTTCATTGTTCGTTTATATGCCTTCCCTTCCTTCCTCGTTTGCTCTCCTTCTAATTATTTAAATTCATTTACCCAATTGTAAGTTTAAATAAATTGTACCAAAATTCGGTGTGTTACACTTATGATACCATATGGGTAGCGGTTGATCGGTTAACTAAAAGTGCTCACTTTATACCGATTCGTGAAACCTACTCTTCTGATAAATTGGCTGGGTTATTTATCAAGGAAATTGTTGCATGACATGGGGTACCAATATCAATTCTCTCGGGTAGAGACATGATTTATGTCGAGATTTTGGAAAAAGTTTCACACAGAGTTGGGGATGAAATTATTAATCAGAACAATATATCATCTTCAAATAGATGGTTAGAGTGAACGAACCACTCAAACTATTAAGGATATGTTACGTACATGTGTAATATATTTTGGAGGATGTTGGGATAGTCACTTACCTCTAGCTGAATTCTCTTATAACAATAGCTATCACTCAAGCATTGGTATGACTCCCTATGAAATGTTATACGATAGAAGATGTAGAACCCCAGTATGCTGGCGTTGAATAGGAGAAAAGGAGATAGGAATTAAGACTACTGTACAAACCTGGACAGAAGAATTGGAATAAATCAAAGCCATTTAAAGTGGGAGACTATATTTTGTTAAAGGTCTCACCATGGAAGGGAATTATATGTTTTCGAAAAGGGCGAAGCTAAGTCCAAGGTATATATGGCCTTTTCAAATATTGGCCCAAGTAGGAGAAGTTTCCTATCGGTGGGATTTGCCTCAAGAAATGAATGGAATACATCCAAACTTTCATTGATCATATTTGAGAAAATGTTTGGCAGACGAAACTTCACATGTACCTTTGGACGATATTGTAGTTGATGATAAGTTGAATAATGTTGAGAGACCTGTCACAATACTTGACAGGTCAGAAAGAAGATTACGTAACAAATTCGTCAAACAGGTTAAACTGGAATGGGAGCATCGAAAAGGATCTGATGCTACATGAGAAGTCGATGATGAGATGAGGAAACTCTATCCTTTCTTGTTTAATGAGTGATGAGGTTTCGAGGAGGAAACCTTCTTTAATGGGGGTATACTTGTAACATCATGATTTACATTTAACTCATTCTCGATATGCAATGAGTGTGCATTCATGTACGATGTATTAATTTTACTTTAATCCTGTAATCCGACTAAGGTAATAAGTAAAGAAAATTCGAAGCTTTAGATACAGAAAATACATGGGAGGATATGACTATAATAATTTTTCAACGAGACAAATAATTCATACTCACAATAGATATATTGTATAAAAAATATTATTTTGGGTGAAAGCAGAATGAGCAGACAATGCACAGAACGAAAGATATACTAAACCGAATAGTTAAAACGAGCATAATAAGTAGACCCCAAATTTCACTATGGATTAAGGTTATGAAATTTATATGGATGGATAGGTACCTGAAAAGCATAAACGTGGGCAAAAACGGTGTGCAAAACAGAGTTCCTATGAAGTGAGAATCGCTAAAACGAGTTTCAAACACACCGCGCGTTATTGATTATGCGTCTAGCCGCTTTGAAACCTGTCAAGCAGCAATGACATGTGTCATATAGCCCTGCCACATGTCACCAAGGGTTGCCACGTGTCCCAAGAGCTTTCCATGTGTCACAACCCCGTTGCCTCAATTCGCAAGCCAGTTCCTATAAATAGACTTTCACTGGTTCATTCTTGCACATATTCCATCCAAACACCATAATTTTCTCTCAAAAAAAATACCCCTCTAAGACCTTTGAAGTGTTACAAGTATTGGGAAGCTCAAATTACGATCGGAACATTATTAGAATGTTAAACAAAGCTCATCTTATTTATCAAGAGGTAAGGCTTAAAGCTTTCGTTCAGTTAAGTTATCTTGATGAGGTAACACAAGACTTATCCAAACAATATGATAACTTGCTAAGAAATTTATTATAAGATGTTTATATACATATTACCCTGTGGTTAATGAAACAAGATAAACATTCATATAAAGGATAACTTAAATAAGTCGTTGTGCTATTCGATTAGAAACCCAAATTAGTGTTATTACTCAAGTTATGATTCCACTAGTATGTTTTTGATATTAGGAAATCTGTGATTACATGGAATCATGCTAGAAGATCCAGTTTATATCAATCAAGTATTGTACAAGTCAGGTGAGTTCTTTGTAGCCCTGTTTTACATGTTTTATCATTTTGGGCTGATATGCATACTATAAAACTATTTTGTGAAAACGATTTTAACCCGGCTGTAGTTGAGTAAAGAATGTTTTAAGTATGAGATGTGGTTGAGCTATAAATGATTTTGAAAGTCTCGGCTGAGGTCAAGCAGAAAAGGTGGTTTTGAAGTCCAGACTGCGGTTGGACAACAGTTGAGCGTTGTCGTGCTAAGAACTGTTTTGGTACTGCATGTAGCAGTAAAAATGTTTTGAATAAAAATGTACGAAAAATATTTTTAAAATGGTTCTTAAACCCATTATAATAGCCTTGGCATTAAGCTCTACTTGCGTTTAGTTTTGATGTTGTACAATTTATTCATAATGATTTGATAAACTTATTTTATGTGTGGAAATGTTTATGGACTATGGTTTGTAAAACTTAGAAGTCACTGGTTTTTAACAGACTTGTTCAAATATGCATATCAGGGAGAAAAAATGCCTCGTGTAGCAAAGGGAACGCTGAGGCATAACTGGCATAAGGAAGGCCTGTCTAAGGAGTTTTAACTGAATTAGTTTGAACCTATTATATTGTAGTTTTTCTTGGATGCAAATACTTATTAATAAAATAAGTAAAAGTTTTGTTTAATTTTGTTGCCTTTTAACTCTGTATAACTTTGTGTTCTGGATCAATTCCAACAGTGTCAGTGGCGCCATATCGGGAGCTCGGGATCGGGGCGTCACAACTGATTGTGATGGAAATACTAAGGACCAGAAAAGCACACATTTTTCTATGATGGCAGACTCTTCATCTGATTCTATGGTAGTGACGGTAAAAAAATGAATGTTCTACTTCAGGTTCCAGGTGCTCAAGATGTGATGACCTTGAAAGAAAGGCCATGGCATATCGAAAGCACATTTCTGATCTTATTACTGATCTCAATCAATGCATTGATGCTAACAAAGTTTTGAAATCTAACGAAAAACATTATGAAGATAAAATTGATGTTTTAAAAAAAATATGCATGAGCTTGAGATCATAGTGCTTAACAAGCAACTTGCCATCACATCTTACTTGAACGCCATTGACGCCACAAAGAAAAAGTTGGCGATTGTAGAGTGTGATTATGACACACTCGATCATGAGCTCAAGAGCCATCCTAGCTCATCTTGCATCCTTTAGCATATGATGAACAATCGAAAAGGTGGGAAAAGGACATTGATATGGTACAACATTAGTCCTCCACGTGTGTTCAAAAATATGTTGAACACACCCAATGATGATCCCATTACTGAATTTCAATCTTAGACATCATTAGTAGTTGACCCAGTCCAAGTCAATACCAGTGGTGCATAATCATCGGGACCACAGTACGTGGAAGGAATTTTTTAGGATTGAGTCTCTGATTCAGAGGATGAAACTCATGTTTCATTTAATGTCATTCCTATTGACAAAAACATTCCTATTGCCAATAAGGAAAACACGACATCCTAAAAATCAGAGAAATACCATCAGGCTCTAAATACACAAGAGGTATTAAGTTTATGAGATCCTCTCAGACTTATGAAGAGATGCTATCTAAGAAGTTGGATAAATCAGCTTCAGTGACCAAGAAACTCGTGGGCTCGGACACTGAGGACAAACAAACCAATTTTATGAAAAACTAACTGTTTCAAAATCAAGCAGATTCAAAACTGAGCAAAACGCTTTAAACCAAATCTTGTTAAGTCTAAACAAGTTTCTCAAAGGTATGTTGATCGAAGGACCTACTTTGAGTGTGGTGCACCAGGACGTGTTGTGATGAACTGCCGTCATTTGATTAGAAACAGCCCAGCACAACATAGAAAATCAAGTCTTCCTCACTCGAACAAAGTTAAATCAGTTGTGTGAGTTCCCATTGCCTAGCCTAAACATGTTGCCAAGTAAATGTTTAACTTAAGGTTAAAGGTGTAATTGGGGTTCAAGGTTAAGCCACATATGTTTCTACTTCACCATCAAAGTCATTATCAATAAACAATCAGCCTGGGAGGCAAAGTCATTTGACACTTCTACACCATCCAATTTGAAAACAGATGGCCTTCCTGTGAAGATGACTATAGATGGACAATGGATTGATATGAAAATCCTAGACTCATTGGGTCAACCCAAGACCTTCAAGGTTGGGGTTCCCAATCTCAACTAATTGATTTTATGTGTGTGAGGGTTTCCCCAAAGTATTGTTTGATGATTCAAAATGTTATATTCTTAATCAAGGCATCATAATTCCTGAATACTAGATCCTAATGCCATCTCCAAGGAAACATTATCTTTATGTTCTCAACATCGCCACAACTTCAACTTCTTCTGCCGCATATTTCATGTCAAAGGTTATTAAGAAAGACTCTATTCTCTGGCATAAGAAGATGAGCCATTTAAGTCTAAGGAAGATGAACTGTCTAGTTCATAACAACTTGGTTGAGGGAGTCAATCCGAAAAGTTTCAAGTTGTCTAATGATTGTGTGCTGTGCAAGAATGGGAAACATGCTAAGTAGTTCTACAAGCCAAAGAAATGCCATTCTATCATTGTTCCACTTCAGCTAATTCATATGGATCTATTCGACTCGTCCACCGCAAGAGTATCGCTAGTGATTAGTACTATTTGGATATCAGTGACTAGTTTTCTAGACACTCTTGGGTTTTCTTTATGTAGGAGAAGTAAGAGACATTTGATTGTATTTAAGTTCTTGTCACAAAATTGGAGTCTCTATATAAGCTCAAGGTTCGGATTTTCAGAACTAATAACGAGATGGAATTCAAGAATCACAATATGAAGGCATTCTGCAATGCGCGTGGTATTTTACACCAGTTTATGCTCCATATGTCCTTCAAATGAATGGTGTTGCTGAATGGAAGAACATGACTTTGAATGAGACGGCTAGGACCATGCTTGTTGACTTAACTTAACCAGTACAATTTTGGAATGAAGCCATTTCCAGCGCATGTTACACGTTAAATCGGGTATTGAGAGTCAAGCGACAAAGGAAGACATGCTTTGAATTGCTCCACAACTAGAATCCAAACTTACAGTATCTAGAATCGTTTGGTGCTCCATGTACTATGCTTAAATGTCAAGAGCAAGGCAAGTTTAACAAGGTGGAGGAAGGATACTTTCTAAGGTACATCACCCCAACAAAAGGGTGTGCAACATATCCTCTAGAAATGTTGAGGAATGACACCACGTGGATGTTCAACATTATGTCTCTCTTCCTCCTAAAAAAAGGCCCCGATTGGATGTTTGATTATGCTGGATGTGACAATCCGGCTTTTCCGGATTAACCCCGTTAATCAAAATTTAACATAAATGTTATGAAATTGTAAAATGTCAAAGTTGAATGATTAGAATTGAACAAAACAAGATGGAAATACTTCAAATTATAATGATTTAATTTGTAATTAGTTAAAGAACACAATTTTGACTTTTGAAGTCAAAATTCGTCCATTAACACATGAGGAAATTCGAATTTCACATTAATACACGGTTACAAATCGAATTAAACACTCATGATCAGCACATTGATGAGTATAATCATTACTCAGCCGTTATTAGACCATTAACATCGAATTTAACAAGAAATAAATCTAAAAACTTGAAACCGTAGCTATTCACTACCAACACCTTAAAATTCGACTTCAATATACCAATTTGAACTTCCACAGAGTATAATCGGCATCCTCAGAACCTGTTACACACAACAATTCAACCGCTGAACATTCGGGGAGACGAATTGGAACAGGGGGTAGCCGAATTTGAGCTTATATGCGATCTCCTTCAATCGGGCATCAAAACAGGTAATAATCGATGCTTACACAACCTAAAACCTTAAATTAAACAAAGACCCATACTAATTCGAAGTGATAATCACGAATTATAAGGGTTCGACCATTAGGGTTCATGCTATGAACGGATTTGGGGGTTTTAGGGCAAACGGGATCGAAAATAAAATTAAACTACATAGAAAGTTTCAGAGAGTCCCGATTAAGCAAAACCCCAAACTAATTTCTTGTAACAACATCGATTTGATAAAGATCTAATTCTAGGGTTCATCTTAGAAAACGAGTTGGGGGTTTTAATTTAAATGGATTTGATAATCAAATTAAACCCAGGCATCCAGGGTGCCGACAGAAGTTTCACATAAGATGACCGAAATATTGTGATACATTAAAAAAAATAAAATAAAATGGGTGCTCCATTGCGTGTAACAAAGGGTCAAGCGAGGGCCACCATCACCTTCGACCACACACTAATAAAAACCTCAGGTTGTAAGTTGTTCACAGAAAGTTTCGGAATGCAGTGTTTAATGATAACCCTATGTCAATTACATCAAAGAACTACGGATTGTGTGATTTTGATTTCTAGGGTTCATGAGATAAAACGAATGGGGGTTTTTGATATAAACGAGTATAAAAATCAAATTGGATTATACAGAAGAGTTCGAAAATCATTTTTAAAAGAGAACCCCATGGATTTACAGCTTTAAAATATCGAATTTAACAAACTTGAATTGAGAAATTAGGACTTAGGTTCGAATTCGGTCCGGGTATAAAAACCATATGTTTTTGCTGATATTAATCAATTAAACACACACATGTACTCGATTGGAACATGGAGCAAAAGCCCTATGGATTGAAGATCGAATTGGTTCGAATCGAGGCCCAATTGGTGGTGTTGGGCTCGGTTAAGGTTAAACAAAGGGGGACCAAGCATTCAATACTTAAAAGAATTTATTTCAGAGTCCTAATGCGAAATCTAAAATAGAGAAGCTGGTTTGGATTTGTGTCGTTGGTCCGGGAGGTCCAGGGTTCGAACCCTGCCTCTGCCGGGTTTTTGAATTTAAAAACCATTTTGGTTTTTAATCCGTAACTCACTCGTTCTAACTCCGTTTCGACTTGTTCAAGTTGCGTTGGAACCGTAACGAGATCCCGAACAAAATGAAATAATAAAATTTATATTTTAACCCGAAAATGTAATCGCGTATAATTACGCGTAATTAAATAAAATCGTATACGGCTATATGATTTAATTAAACAATTTTAAAAACACACGTACTTATGTATGCACATTTCTAACACTCTCACATACGTGTGTTGACACGTATGTGATTTCAAACACAAAACGACATCCCGAATAACACAAAGTTATTGTTAAAACACAGATTTTTCGTAGAGGATTATCTACGCGACTGCACGTGTGTTTGATCATTCTACTTACATTCACAGGTGCGTACACGGTCCCTTTTCTTATTTTAACTGTTTTGGGGGAGAAAACATGTGCAAACAAACATTTTAGATACATATCTCTTGCATGAGTTAGCTGTTTACTATAAGTGTGCACATAACACTCAAAGTCCTTACACATTGAACCGTTTAGTTTGCCGTAGTGCAAAGCGTGGTAGTTGAAGATAGATCTATTGGGTTTGACAAACCTCACTTGGTAGATGGGATCTACGCAAGTGTTTAACTAGCCAATTCAACATTACTATTGTTTGTGTTAGACAATAGTGGAAAGGCAAAACATGCAACAGCATGCAACAGTCAGCTTCGGTGTCAACTACTTATGTAAATAGTACAATGACTAGCTATCATAACTATGCAATGTGTGATTATGTTATCTGCAACATTTACATTTCAAACTGTTGTTCAAACAATTGTGATTATACAAACCTGTGTATGCACCAACCTTTGTGTTGACTGGATTTACATGTTTTCTCAGGACGCTAAGGTACAAGATCAGACAAGCAGGGACTAGGAGATCGAGTCTCATGCATCTTTTACATTACAGTTGCTTTGAATTTAAACATTTGAGATTTTATCGTTGTAATTTACATTTTGCAAACTTTGAATTGTTTTACTTTTTACAAACGCTTCCGCAACGTTAGAACTTTGATATTACAGTTTTAGACCAAAGTATGTTTGAAAATCATATAGAGGTCTTCGTTATGTCTAATGATCTGAGATCCTGGTTTGTCACGTCCCAAATGGTGTGATTCCGTTAGTTGAAAATTGGGGGTGTGACAGATTGG
This sequence comes from Mikania micrantha, assembly GCA_009363875.1. Classification (NCBI taxonomy): domain Eukaryota; kingdom Viridiplantae; phylum Streptophyta; class Magnoliopsida; order Asterales; family Asteraceae; genus Mikania; species Mikania micrantha. Next base: position 17,021,864 of record CM018695.1, read on the forward strand.
TATCAGAGCCATTGGTTATAGCGAACTAGGTTTGCATTAGTAGACTTAGACTATAACTGTTAGACATTAGACACTTGTTTACACAACTGCTTTTAGCATAGTATTTACATAAGTGTTATGTAACAGATATGGCATCATCGTCTAAGCGTATTCTTGATGAGGAGTCACATGTGGAAATTGAAGCAGCTAAGAAGAGGAAACTGGAGCCTGTGGATGATACTATCCACTATGGTGAGGATATTCATATTAGACCCAGAGGGAGCAGCCATTATTGGCAATGGTTCCCTGATCTTATCCGTAGCTGGGTACGTGAGGAGAGAGTGCCTCCACCACCCGCTACTTCATCTACTACTGGCATTTGGACATTACCGGCTCTAGGGTATCCGCTAGAGCAAGCGTTTGTTGCATTCGTGGCACGTATGGATCGAGAGATCCGTAATATGCGCGAGGCAGCAGGGGCAATCACAGGATTGTTGGAAAGCAATAACTAGATTATAGAGAAATGGAGGAGTCTTAAGGATGAGCTGACTCGTACAGACGAGTTACATGAGAATCTGGTGGAAGATGTGGAAATGATGCGAAATGCTATCGTTGAACTCACCGACCGACTGCAAGATGCTGAATTTCGTGCAACTATGGCCGAGGCACGACAACAAGAGACGGAACTACGTGCGGCTATGGCCGAGGCAAGGGCCGAAGAGGCCATTGCGCTATCTAATGCGGCTATAGATGGGACTAACATAGTCGGGGATTTGGCTGAGCAGGCATTGACACTTGTCACCGAACATATACAGTATGATCACGGTGCAGGGGGTGGTCCACCAGAGCAGGCTGATTCATCTCCTAGTGTTGCACCACCAAATGGTGGAGTCTAGCTAGTTTATGTTATTTATCTTTCAGTAATAAACCTATATGAGTGGGATGTACTCATAACAAATAAAATATCATGTTTAGTTGATTACCTACAATTAATGAAAAGAAATTATCTTCATGAGAACTAGTGTTTTGATAACAATGATTGATTGTTGTGTTTGCATATGCATGAATGGTGATTATGTAATCTCATTACGTATATTTGTAAATGTGAAGATAATGGCCGGCGAAAACATCAATATGACAGTTGCTGAGCTCAATGAGCTGATCAACAACAGGATCGCGGAGGCTATCGCGAACTACACCCAGACACACACGACAGGACCACAGGGTCCAGCAGGGGGATTGGTGAACCCACAGATGTGCACGTTCAAGACGTTCTTGGACTGCAACCCACACAACTTCAAAGGATCGGAAGGGGCCATTGGACTCCTACGATGGATTGAAAAGGTGGAATCAGTGTTTGAGATGTGCAACTGTCCTGATGAGAATAAAGTTAAGTATGCTACGGGAACTTTGGAAGGTCCAGCATTGACTTGGTGGAACTCCGATGTTCAAACTCTGGGATTGGGTGAGGCCAACGCCCTAACTTGGAATGGGTTCAATACCTTACTACAAGAGGAGTACTGCCCTCGCAGTGAAATACAGAAGCTGGAAGATGAGTATTGGCATCTGAAGATGGAAGGATCTAACATTGAGGAGTACACTACTTGGTCACGCGAATTAGCCAGACTCCTACCACACATGGCTAATCCACCGAGCAAGTGGATTGAGAGGTACATCGGGGGATTAGTGCCTCGGATTCAAGGGTTGGTCACTTCTGCGAATCCCACCACCATTCAACAAGCTGTTCGGTTGGCGCACCAACTGACTGATCAGGCAGTGCTACAAGGAACTCTGCCTAAACGAACAGCAACTACTAAGATGGGAGACCATAAGCGGAAGTGGGAAGGCAGTAATTCCAAGAATTTCAGCCAACAATCGTTTCAGCAGAACCGCAGGCAGGATTCGAACAAGACTTATCACAATTCAAACAGTGGTCAGCAGTCATCTGGGGGGTATATTGGTAAATACCCAAAGTGCAACAAGTGTGGATTCCATCATTTGGGAAATCAATGTGACAAGAACAAATGCCAACGGTGTGGTAAGATGGGTCATGCAGCCAAAGACCGTCGTGGGGAGCTGCAAACAAACTCCACCAATCAGAACAACAACCAGAAAGGATGTTTCGAGTGTGGAAAGCCATGGCATTTTAAAAAGGATTGCCCACAACTCAAGAAAAGCGGGTCTAATGATACTAACGGCAACGGTAATGGCACCAATAACAACAACAATAACAACAACAATTGTGCTAGGGGCAAGGCGTTTGTGATTGGAGGACGTCAGGCACGGGAGGATCCAAACATTGTTATGGGTACGTTCCTCTTGAATAATCAATATGCCTCTATGCTATTTGACACTGGTACAGATCGGAGTTTTGTATCTAGTTCATTTTCGAAGTTGCTAAACGTTAGTCCCACTACCTTAGAAAACCCATACACTGTAGAATTAGCTGATGGCAAGTTAATTGTAGTTGAACAAATCCTTAAGGGATGTATCCTTGACTTGATGGGTCAAATATTGGAAATTGATCTTATGCCTATCACTTTAGGCAGTTTTGATGTAATCATTGGCATGGACTGGTTGTCCAAACACCAGGCTGAAATAGTATGCCATCAAAAGATCGTCCGTATGCCTCTTTCACATGGAGAGACAATGTACGTACAAGGTGAGAAGAGCAGTACACCACTGCGTCTCATATCTTGTATGAAGGCACACAAATGTCTGAGTAAAGGTCATACAGCAGTTATAGCACTTATAACTGAGAAGCCGGTAGCTGAGAAGAAGATCGAAGATATCCCAGTAGTTTGTGAATTTACTGAAGTGTTCCCAGAAGATTTACCGGGATTACCACCTATCAGACAAGTGGAATTCCGAATCGACCTTACACCAGATGCAGCACCGATAGCTAGAGCGCCTTATCGACTTGCACCATCTGAGATGCAAGAGTTATCTACACAACTACAAGAGTTGTTGGATAAGGGTTTCATACGACCTAGTTTTTCGCCGTGGGGAGCTCCAGTCTTATTTGTCAAGAAAAAGGACGGGACTTTCCGTATGTGTATCGATTACCGGGAACTTAACAAAGTTACTATCAAAACCGGTATCCGTTACCTCGGATTGACGATCTGTTTGATCAGTTGCAAGGTTCGAGTTATTACTCGAAGATTGATCTCAGATCGGGTTACCATCAACTCAGAGTCCAAGAGGAAGATATTCCAAAGACAGCGTTCAGAACGCGTTATGGCCATTATGAGTTCTTGGTCATGCCATTTGGGTTGACAAACGCTCCAGCAGTATTCATGGATCTCATGAATCAAGTCTGCAAACCTTATCTTGATAAGTTTGTCATTGTTTTCATTGATGACATTCTCATCTATTCTCAGAATGAGGAGGAGCATGCTGAACATCTCCGATTGCTATTAGAATTACTGAAGCAAGAACAATTGTACGCTAAGTTCTCGAAATGTGACTTTTGGATGCGAGAAGTTCAATTCCTGGGTCATATAGTCAATGAAAAGGGCATACATGTTGATCCAGCGAAGATTGAGGCGATTAAAAATTGGGAAGCACCAAAGACCCCTACCGAGGTACGACAATTCCTTGGTTTGGCGGGTTATTACCGACGATTCATTGAGGGTTTCTCAAAGATCGCTCAACCACTTACAGCTCTTACGCACAAGGGAACGAAGTATAACTGGAAGGATAAACAGGAAGCTGCATTTCAGTTATTGAAACAAAAACTTTGCAGTGCACCGATTCTGTCCTTACCGGAAGGAACATAAGACTTTGTGGTGTATTGTGACGCATCTACACAGGGTTTGGGATGTTTGTTGATGCAACGTGATAAAGTGATTGCTTATGATTCAAGGCAACTGAAACCACACAAAAAGTATTACACTACTCACGATTTGGAGTTAGGAGCAGTGGTTTTTGCTTTGAAGATTTGGAGGCATTATTTATATGGAACCAAGTGTACCATTTACACTGATCATAAGAGTTTGCAACATATCTTTGATCAGAAGGAACTCAATATGAGACAGCGACGATGGGTTGAGTTGTTGAACGACTACGAATGCGCAATCAAGTACCATCCGGGAAAAGCTAATGTGGTAGCTGATACTTTAAGCAGAAAAGACACAACATCAACAAGACGAGTTCGCGCACTTATGATGACGATACATACTGACTTACCTGACAAGGTACGCAGGGCTCAGCTTGAAGCCTTAGAAAAGGATAACTTGGTACAGAAATCCTTACGAGGGATGGAAACACAATTGGATGTCAAGCCTGATGGAATTCGTTATTTCATTAATCGACTGTGGATACCTTTGCATGGTGGTTTAAGGGAACTCGTGATGGATGAAGAACACAAGTCTAGATATTCAGTCCATCCGGGGTCAGACAAGATGTATCATGACTTAAAGGCACTGTATTGGTGGCCTCATATGAAAGCCGACATTGCTAGGTATGTTAGCAAATGTTTGACTTGTTCGAAAGTCAAAGTTGAATATCAGAAGCCGTCTGGTTTATTGCAACAACCAGAAATACCTATGTGGAAATGGGAACAGATTTCGATGGACTTCATTACTAAGTTACCCCGTACACCAAGTGGTTGTGATACCATATGGGTAATTGTCGATCGATTAACGAAATCTGCACATTTCTTGGCAATTAAGGAAACCGACAAAATGGAGAAATTGACTCGTATTTACATCAAGGAAGTGGTAGCACGACATGGCGTACCAATTTCCATCATATCAGATCGGGATGCCCGATTCACTTCAAACTTTTGGAAATCTTTCCATAAGTCATTGGGAACTCGTTTAGACATGAGTACCGCCTATCATCCACAGACCGACGGTCAAAGTGAACGTACAATTCAAACGCTTGAGGACATGTTACGAGCTTTTGTTATTGATAGCTGGGAAAACCACTTACCGTTAGTAGAATTCTCTTATAACAACAGTTATCCTACAAGTATTCAAGCGGCACCGTTTGAAGCATTATACGGTCACAAATGTCGTTCACCGGTTTGTTGGGCAAAAATTGGTGACAGCCAGATTACAGGTCCTGAACTAGTGCACGAAACGACAGAGAAGATAGTTCAAATCCGGAACCGTATGACAGCGGCCCGGGATCGACAAAAGAGTTATGCTGACAAGCGTCGTAAAACGTTGGAATTTCAAGTAGGAGACCGAGTTCTTCTAAAGGTATCACCTTGGAAAGGTGTGATACGATTCGGTAAGCGCGGGAAGCCTAGCCCACGTTACGTAGGACCTTTTGAGATACTGAAAAGGATTGGTCCGGTTGCGTATCAACTTCAATTACCGGATGAACTCGGCGGACTTCATGATGTCTTTCACGTTTCGAATTTAAAGAAATGTCTTTCTGATGAGACATTGATTGTACCACTGGAGGAAATACAAGTAGACGAACAATTACGGTTCATTGAGGAACCAGTTGAAATCATGGACCGATAGGTCAAACATCTCAAACAAAGCAAAGTTCCAATAGTCAAAGTCTGTTGGAATTCGAAACGTGGACCTAAATTCGCATTGGAAAAAGAAGATCACATGATGAAAAAGTATTCCCATTTATTCAAAACAACTACCAACACTGAGAAGGCACGTTAAATTTCGGGACGAAATTTCCTTCAACAAGGGGATGATGTGATATTTCACACTCTAACTGTAAGCACAAACACCTTATACTATTAATTTTAGTATAAACAACTGAGCTGAACACCAGCCTTGCAGAATGCAAACACAAACATTTCATAGTAGTACATACATGATTGATTTCAAACAATGTACTACATTTCAAACATTACACTTGATGTACTACATTTCATGGTGATACAATCATGATCGGCTAAACAATGGTGGAGTTACATATAGAAGGAACCAGAATAATTGTGTAAGGTAAGTTGACGAATATAGGGGCCCATGTACTCGTGAATTTACAGGTACGCATGAATTTTGGAAGTTTCTATTTTGTCGACTACATCCAAACAATTGCTATGTGCGAAACTACATAGTTCAAACAATTGCAAACATGTTGCTATGTGCGAGGGTTACATAGTACAGTATGATTAAACACGCAAGTTCACAGTTAGGAGCACTAACTAGTGGGCACGCAAATATTTACATGGAACGATCACACTTAGGGGTGATGTTGCCAAACATTGAACATAGAATGATCACACTTAGGTGTGGTGTTGTATACATTGAATTTGTGTGTGGGAACACACAAGCACACAGAATGATCAAATGTCACACTAACACGTACACTTTGAACTAATCAGTAGTGTTCTAACTACTTCTAACATTTAACAATTTTCGGGACGAAAATTCCTTCAACAAGGGGATGATATGACAATCCGGCTTTTCCGGATTAACCCCATTAATCGAAATTTAACATAAATGTTATGAAATTGTAAAATGTCAAAGTTGAATGATTAGAATTGAACAAAACAAGATGGAAATACTTCAAATTATAATGATTTAATTTGTAATTAGTTAAAGAACACAATTTTGACTTTTGAAGTCAAAATTCGTCCATTAACACATGAGGAAATTCGAATTTCACATTAATACACGGTTACAAATCGAATTAAACACTCATGATCAGCACATTGATGAGTATAATCATTACTCAGCCGTTATTAGACCATTAACATCGAATTTAACAAGAAATAAATCTAAAAACTTGAAACCGTAGATATTCACTACCAACACCTTAAAATTCGACTTCAATATACCAATTTGAACTTCCACAGAGTATAATCGGCATCCTCAGAACCTGTTACACACAACAATTCAACCGCTGAACATTCGGGGAGACGAATTGGAACGGGGGGTAGCCGAATTTGAGCTTATATGCGATCTCCTTCAATCGGGCATCAAAACAGGTAATAATCGATGCTTACACAACCTAAAACCTTCGATTAAACAAAGACCCATACTAATTCGAAGTGATAATCACGAAATATAAGGGTTCGACCATTAGGGTTCATGCTATGAACGGATTTGGGGGTTTTAGGGCAAACGGGATCGAAAATAAAATTAAACTACATAGAAAGTTTCAGAGAGTCCCGATTAAGCAAAACCCCAAACTAATTTCTTGTAACAACATCGATTTGATAAAGATCTAATTCTAGGGTTCATCTTAGAAAACGAGTTGGGGGTTTTAATTTAAATGGATTTGATAATCAAATTAAACATCACAGAAAGTTTCGGAATGCAGTGTTTAATGATAACCCTATGTCAATTACATCAAAGAACTACGGATTGTGTGATTTTGATTTCTAGGGTTCATGAGATAAAACGAATGGGGGTTTTTGATATAAACGAGTATAAAAATCAAATTGGATTATACAGAAGAGTTCGAAAATCATTTTTTAAAGAGAACCCCACGGATTTACAGCTTTAAAATATCGAATTTAACAAACTTGAATTGAGAAATTGGGACTTGGTTCGAATTCGGTCCGGGTATAAAAACCATATGTTTTTGTTGATATTAATCAATTAAACACACACATGTACTCGGTTAGATCCATGGAGCAAAAGCCCTATGGATTGAAGATCGAATTGGTTCGAATCGAGGCCCAATTGGTGGTGTTGGGCTCGGTTAAGGTTAAACAAAGGGGGACCGAGCATTCAATACTTAAAAGAATTTATTTCAGAGTCCTAATGCGAAATCTGAAATAGAGAAGCTGGTTTGGATTTGTGTCGTTGGTCCGAGAGGTCCAGGGTTCGAACCCTGCCTCTGCCGGGTTTTTGAATTTAAAAACCATTTTGGTTTTTAATCCGTAACTCACTCGTTCTAACTCCATTTCGACCTGTTCAAGTTGCGTTGGAACCGTAACGAGATCTCGAACAAAATGAAATAATAAAATTTATATTTTAACCCGAAAATGTAAACGCGTATAATTACGCGTAATTAAATAAAATCGTATACGGCTATATGATTTAATTAAACGATTTTAAAAACACACGTACTTATGTATGCACATTTCTAACACTCTCACATACGTGTGTTGACACGTATGTGATTTCAAACACAAAACGACATCCCGAATAACACAAAGTTATTGTTAAAACACAGATTTTTCGTAGAGGATTATCTACGCGACTGCACGTGTGTTTGATCATTCTACTTACATTCACAGGTGCGTACACGGCCCCTTTTCTTATTTTAACTGTTTTGGGGGAGAAAACATGTGCAAACAAACATTTTAGATACATATCACTTGCATGAGTTAGCTGTTTACTATAAGTGTGCACATAACACTCAAAGTCCTTACACATTGAACCATTTAGTTTGCCGTAGTGCAAAGCGTGGTAGTTGAAGATAGATCTATTGGGTTTGACAAACCTCACTTGGTAGATGGGATCTACGCAAGTGTTTAACTAGCCAATTCAACATTACTATTGTTTGTGTTAGACAATAGTGGAAAGGCAAAACATGCAACAGCATGCAACAGTCAGCTTCGGTGTCAACTACTTATGTAAATAGTACAATGACTAGCTATCATAACTATGCAATGTGTGATTATGTTATCTGCAACATTTACATTTCAAACTGTTGTTCAAACAATTGTGATTATACAAACCTGTGTATGCACCAACCTTTGTGTTGACTGGATTTACATGTTTTCTCAGGACGCTAAGGTACAAGATCAGACAAGCAGGGACTAGGAGATCGAGTCTCATGCATCTTTTACATTACAGTTGCTTTGAATTTAAACATTTGAGATTTTATCGTTGTAATTTACATTTTGCAAACTTTGAATTGTTTTACTTTTTACAAACGCTTCCGCAACGTTACAACTTTGATATTACAGTTTTAGACCAAAGTATGTTTGAAAATCATATAGAGGTCTTCGTTATGTCTAATGATCTGAGATCCTGGTTTGTCACGTCCCAAACGGTATGATTCCGTTAGTTGAAAATTGGGGGTGTGACACTGGACTTTTCGACTCATTCAATATTCCACCTCAATATTAAGATGAGGACGTTTTTGTCCAAATGATGCATGAGGCATGAAGTGCCCTCGAAGGACCTATGCAACCTTCACCTCATGCAGTTTTTGTTGATCCCCTGCTAACAAATGATGACACATCAAATTATAAAGATTAAGATTCTCAACCAAATGTTGTTTAATAAGAAGTTGAAAATGTAATTCCAGTTCTTGAGGATTCCAATATCAACAATATAGATCGGATTTGTGATTCCTTCACATCTTGTTGGCATAATCCACAATATAAATCCTTAACAAAACATTGTAGGAGATTTGACGGATGGAATAAGAATAAGGAATTAGTTCAATACCAGAGGGCTTGATGAAATTCTTGATATTGTGGATATCAATTTATGAGCTCATTCACTTTTCAACTCACAGATCGAACCCAAGTCAGTGTCAAAAGCATTGAAAGAGGAATCGTGGGTGGATGTGATACAAGAAAACCGCTCCACATCCAGTATGGAGACTGGTAGACCTTCCAAAGGGTTCAATAGTCATTTGTACCCGATGGGTTCTTTGCTGCAAAATAAATGATCAAGGGATCCTAGTGTGCACCAAATCACGTCTTGCATGGTTTTAGGCTGACTGAAGGATTTGACTATAATGAAGTGTTTGCGCCAGTTGCTTATCTCAAAACAATCTGAATTTTCTTATCATATGCAACCTAGCTACAAGAATATTAAAGTTTATAAGATGGATGTTAAGAGTGTATGCCTTCACGTTGTGATCAGCAAGATCGTGTATGTCAACTAGCTTCTCGGGTTTGAGGATCCATTACATCGTGACCAAGTCTGAAAGTTGGATAAGGCCTTGTATGGATTGAACCAACCTCTACAAGTTTGTTATGAGAAATTCTCTACTTACCTTCTAAAAAACAGGTTCTAAAAAGGTGTCAATGCCTTCACATTGTTCATTAGAGAAAACGATGGAGACTTACTGTTGGTTCAGATTTATATAGACGACATCATCTTCGGGTCTACTAATGATCACCTGTGAAAGGAATTCTAGAATGTCATAGAAGAAAATTTTGAAATGAGTTAAACAAGGGAAAGTAGGTTCTTTCTCAGTTTACAAGCGAATGAGTCTAAGGCAGGGATCTTTCTACATCAAACCAAATATGTTGGAGACATATTGAGCGGGTTCAATATGTTGGAGTAGTTACATATCTAGGATCTAATTGACATCAATTAGTTGAATTACATGCACGGAACCAATGTATTCGATTGTGTGTGTATTGTGCGCAAGATCAAGTAGAAAAGAAATGAACAAGAATTCCAACAATTCTTTGTATTAATGTATGAATTGAGTTTGTACAAAGTACTTAGGTTCAACTAGGGTTCTATTAGTTTTCAAAAAAATTTTAAAAAGTTACAAAAAAAAATGAAAAACTTCTATAAGTAGATCTTAATCTCAAAGCTCCTATAATATTAGTATGGAGCCTTCGATACTAGTAATCTCGAAAATATTCATCGATACTATTAGTATAGGCATTACTAGCTTTGCCGCTACTAATAGTGTCGGCAAACACTTAGGAAATTTTCAAAAACTTTACAAAAAAATCAAAAACAAATTACGTAGCTTTCACTAAAGAGTCTTGATGACTCTAATTTTCATATCATCAACTGAAGATTTTGCTATCAAGTATACTAACTTAGGTGGTGTTTTTTTAAGAGGTAAAATGTCTACAGTATGCGGACCACATCTGCCGACATCTGTAGGATAAGAGATTGACCAAATGTCTGCAATCTGTAAGAAGAAGAGTGTTTGTTTTTTTAACGTCTATTGACTCTTAAAATAAATTGGAGGTGGTGTACGTTGGGGGTGATAAGGGTGGGCGGTGGTGGGTATTCTTTGTAGACCTTAGAAGATCCTAGAAGTGGTTGGTCCACATTTGCACCAAGAAGAGCTCGCGCAGACGTTTTTTAATGAAACGTCTTCAAAGAAACAAACAGTCAGCAGATGTCAACGTCTGCACGTAGTCTACGCGGTGCAGACAAAAGAGGCTGCGCAGAAATTTTATAAAAAAACAAACAAGGCCTTACTCTCCCTTAGCAATAGCTCATTGAAGTTCTTTATTCAACCCATCTAGAAGGTAAATGTCTGCCAACAAGTATCTTTTGTTGTTCATCGACATCAAATACATTTTGGTATTACATTGCCTCCATCTTGTGATCATTATTAAACTAGATTGGATTCATCTGCAAAGCTCTCAAATCACATACTGAGAGATTTATCAAATTAACTGGATCAAAGAGCCTGTAAATCTCTTGCTTCATATTATCTTCAAACACAGCTTCAGAAGTATGACTATACAAAAACCAATATTTAAGATCCTACATAATGTCCATGTTAAACTTCCATAGAGAAATCCTCTTTAGACTCTTAACATACTTGAATTCATATATGATTTTCTGTTTTAGGTAATACAATCCAAATTACCCAAAATGGGTATCTTGCTTAACTTCTGAGGTTTTAAGTATTCAAACTTTTTTGATCGGACCTCTTCTTGAAGTGTTTCTTCAATCTTCCAAGCAAGATAGTCATTAGATGTGATAGCATCAATTTCACACGATGCTTAAAAAATCTTAGTTGCATAGAGAAACTGAAAGATGAGGTTATGAGATAAATCAAAGGAATTTGTCTTACTTTCAACTGCAATCTCTAAAGAAATCTTTCAAAACTTCAAGCAGACCAAGAATTCTAAAGATCTTTGGATTGCTCTTGCCAACTTTTGTGACGGATCTAAGAAGAAGAAAGATAAGAATGATTTGACTGATGATATTGAGAAACTGAAAGCTAACATTATGAGATTGAATCAAAGATGCGATGAAACTAATATGTTGAAAAAGACATTGTTAGATTGAAGAAAGAAATTGAAGAGTTGGAGATTAAATCTGAACTCCGGGAAAAGCAGATTGATGATGACAATGTTGATGTTTCTATAGTGTTAAATTCTCCATCAGCTGAAAGCTTGCTAGTTAGGATGAATTTTGGACTAAACGAGTATCCACGTCAAAATTCAAACCTGTTGAGAGTAAGAAACCGAAGAAAAAGAAAAACAAATCGAGGAGGTAAAGGAAGTCAAGGAACAACAAGAAATCTATAGAGAATGTCAACTTAATTGACTTATTGACCAAGGATTTCAAGGATCGCTTGCAAAAGGATGTGATCAAACCTAGAGGTCTTTATAGACCACACTCATTTCATTAAAAATGTTTTTTACATATTGTGGAAATGAATAACTTCAAAAAGTTTGGTGCTTATAGATATAGAGATATGTTATGCTTTCAATCATATGCTCGATTTTTCCAACCAACTTGGGATAATCAGAGGTATGGTCCCAGTATAGGTGAAAAAAGAAGGCATCATATTAATCGTGATGTTTACAAGGATGCTAAATTTCAATATCATGCAAATGAGATAATTAATTTGTTTTCGAAGCCAAAGACGGTTTGAAAGATAGTTGAAAAAGCACTCACTGAATGATAAACAACCACTCGATATATTGCTAAGGGGGAGTCTTTTAGTTCAGTTAGCAAAAGTCTTGAGTGATTACTTATTGGTTGTATGACTACATGACTCTACATGCACAGAATACAATTTAGTACATAAATAAGGGAAAAACAATCTCAGAGACTTGTGGATCTTGATCCGGCATAAGATATTTGTTGGAAGCCACTATATGTCTAAATGTGCTGATTAGAAAATAATTATCGAGCTATCGCCAAGGGGGAGTTTGTTGGTGCACTTGTTTTTCCCGACAGCTTTCGGTGATTACTAGAGATATTTTTCACGTCCAAGTCATGTAATTGAGTTGTATTTTTATTTGTATTTGAGTTATTTGATACTACTATGTAGCGCGGGATGATTGGATTCCTCATGTATCTTATAGCATCTCGGTCAACATCATGTGTGCTACATGCATGTGCGCCCGATATTAATCCAAGCCAAGAGTCTCGTTTGGTTGCTGTCAAGAGGATTTTTCGTCATCTTAATAGTACTCCAGATCTTGGTTTACGGTATCCTAATGATGATATATTCGGGCTTACTACTATAGTGTAACATCTGTACATATTCACAGTGTAATCATTAACGTTATGCAATCAGAGTTCATGTATGCAAACAATCATGGTATCATAGTACAATCGTTTGTAGGTTTTAGGAATTCTATCATGAGTGAATAAGTATATACTTATTTATTTATAGTCAAATACGCTATACAATGACACTATTGTAATATATCGAAACAGTGGTGGGCTGGCGGATGATAAGGCATGTAGCCGAACTATACGTATACCCTATACATAAACTGCGTTCGGTATATTGGGAAAGTGTTATTCCGTAGTGTACAGACGAATAGTAAAACAAATAAATCAATTAAAAAAATTGTAATGTGTAAGCGAGACTCGGCATCTTTATGGGTGACGATCCATAAAGAAATCCATGTTGAACTTATAGTTATGAGTAAATGTTCACGAATACTTGAAATAACCAAAAAAACGTATATACTTACGGACATGCACGTAAATATATTCGTTAAGGGTTTGAAACAGACGAATATTACAAAATGCGTAAAATATTATTATTTATTTTTACAATTTTGAAACTCATCAAATACAACTCAAAATGATGAAATAAAATTAATTTTAGTGTAAACGTAATATTTACGTATTTTACGTAACATAACGCGTAAACGCAAAACCGAATGAACCCGAACGCGCGGGAAACCACTCGAGGTATTTAAGGGTTAAAAACCCCATCGAATGCTACCAACCACCAGCCATTACTTCTCTCTCTAGTTTTTCATCATCCTCTCTAGAAAGCCACAAGAAAACTTGCTCGTCTCTCAACAGAATTTCGAGCTCTTGGTGTCTACGGAAATTCCTCGAGGTGTACATCAAGAAAGTACAAGGGATCGGACCTATACAAATCCATATTCGAGCAGGTTTGTGCTTGAACTTTCGGAATATTAGGGTTTTCTCAAACCCGGAAGTCTTGAGCAAAGAACCGGATTGGGATCGATCAAACCTTGTTAAAACGAACCATTTTTAGATTCTAAACACTTTGATGCAACTACCTTAGAGTTTTGAAGGTTGAAGAAGTCGTGTAAAGGACTTGAACTTAGTAACGACGACCATATAACCTGGGTAAGATAGTATCGATAGATGAACACCATGGGGTGTTCTTCCATCGAACTTAGTAATCTCGACACACCCTAGTATCGACCAACCCCTCATCAAAACTACTAAGTTCGATGGTCCAATGAGTTGGGTGCTGAGTAGGCCATCGATACTAAGAGGTTCGATGAGATAAGTTTAAAGGAAGTCCAGATGGTTGATACTATAGTATCGATGAGTTGCAATTTCGGTTTTTGATCTTTGGTGTTGATACTATTAATTTCATCCCTTCCAAGTACCATGAACATAAAACAAGTCGAAACCAACCATAAACGAGCTGGTAATGAATTAATAAAGCTCAAGGGGCCGGGAATGGGCGGTTGTAACCGTAGCCGATCCTAAGTGATTGGGATGTTGCCTTCAAACCCATCTAAGCTTATTATACTTATTTATAACTTAAGTTAACATAATAAAAGGATATTAAACATAGACATTATGAACATTTCATTATTTTTATCATGGATATAACCCATAATACTCTATGCATGGGTTTCATGCATAGTATAATGGCTACGTTTTCATGAGATATCAAATAAACTAAACTAAAGTTTTCTAAACATAAAACTATGTAAAGTAACTAACTTTGAAATGTTAACAAAAGGAGTTATGGACTAAGCTTAGGATGGACATGGAAAGTCTAGTCACTAAAACATACTTAACAAAATGGTTCAAATAACATAAGATCTATAACAAAGAAATAAACATAAACTTAAAAGTGCATGAATCATGTTAACACAATTAGGTATTTGAGTACAATCAACAACAACAAGTGAGAACATCTTCTATTAAGCATCCATTCATTTCATATCACAATCGTTCAAGGTGAGTACATAGCCCCTATTTTTAACTCTGAAATCTTTTAGGGTGAAACATGTGAATAATATTTTTTTAACTTAACTTCTTAAATGGTTTCACTACTCATCACTTATTTTTTGCTTATTTTGTAGACTTAAACACATTTAAGTTAAACTTTGGTTATAAGGCACCTATTCATGACTCGTCATGGCATACGACCTAATCCATTGCATTCTTTTGAACAAGTTGTTCTCAAATTATCATAATAAACTTTGTAACATGGACACATTTTTGTAAACAAACTTATTCACATCATGTATGACTATATTCAGGATTTCAAGGGCTGAAATCACTATTCTTAGATTTCAGATTTGAAGTTCACGCAATCGTTATCCTTAGGACTTCTAGGGTTGGAATCACTATTCTTAGATTCCAAACTATAAGTTCATGCAATCGTTAATCTTAGGACTCAAGGGTTAGAAACTATTAACTTAGCCTCTAAACTTGAGTTCATGCAATCGTTAATCTTAGGACTCAAGGGTTAGAAACTATTAACTTAGCCTCTAAACTTGAGTTCATGCAATCGTTTATCATTAGTACTGGGTGATCACAACAAGGGAAAGCGGGTCCTACACCAAGGTCAGGGTTGGCTTTAATTAACTTTATAGCCAATGGTGGATTGATGTAGGCTTAACAATATGAATTAGCTGTCAATTAACTTTAACAGCCTAGATCATATTGGACAAATTCTTGGTAACACGGAGTTGATTTTAATTAACATTATTACCATGGGCCGTGATTGTTTAATTTCCAGTCTTTGCCTAATTCCGAACGTGGTTTGGGACTTGGATTTAAGATGACACCGGAATATACTTGATGATAGTTTGTGTAACATTATCATGTTACTACTTTTACATCAAGTACTTTTACAATTCTATATATACATTATCTGTTGAACATTGTTCACTGGTTTTTAATTCAGGTATTATACAGGTTGTACATACTTATGCACAGTTGATTATCTTTTGAACTTGTATTTTAATATTCATAAAATTATATACTTTTAAATCTTTAAACCTATGTAACTCACCAACTACTATTTGTAGTTGACAGATTCTTTTAACATGTTTCAGGTGATCAAATGTAGGCACAGGACATGGACAACTAAGGCTACCTAGTTTAAGATAGAACAAGATCAAGAAACAAGCTAGGATGGATTAAAAATTCATTAAAAATCCTTGTTGTTTAATTATCTTGTATGTTCTTATTTTGTAAACTATATTTTGTTGTCGGTTAGTTGTATTCTTTTGGTAGTTAGACATAATCTGTAAACGCTACTTAAATCATATGAAATGTAGTAATTCATTGTGGTTGTTTTTCATTAATCTTGTGCATGATTCAACTGATCAATTGATAGTCGTCACCGCGCCGTGGATTCCGCACGCGGCATAGGGGGTGTGACATATAGGGATTCGGATTACGGTGGCTGCAAAAGATATTTCATGTCAACATCAGCATGGAGTATTTTTTTATTTTGGTAACCGACTGGTTCCATGGCAATGCAAGAAGCAGCCGCCGGTGTCTACTTCTACTTGTGAAACTAAATAGATTGTCGTTGTAAGTTGCTATTCTCAGATTATCTGGATTCAATAGCAGCTGCAAGATTATAGTTTTCAATTTACTAACACCGCTATCAATGTTGATAACACAGTTGTCATCATCGACACTAAAGTCCAATGCAGCACTCTAAAACAAAAAACATCGCCATAAAATGTCACTTCATACGTGATTTTTTGAAAAGAAATTAATCAATATTATTAAAATTTACACAGACTACCAGCAAGCCGACCTTTACACTAAAGCTTTTCACAAACCCAGGTTCTATTTTTGTCATCAGCATGGTTGTAGAAATCGCTAGGCGCTAGTCGGGCGGCGAGGGACCGCCTAGGGATTAATCGAGATTAATCGGCGCTAGGCAGATTGGAATTTTTATATGTAATTTTACAAATATATATTATATACACACATTAATATCAATAATTTAATATAATACTTTAAATAATTTAAAAAATAAACTTAAATATACTAAATAAAGTACTTCAAAGTGCAAACTTAAACACTGAATTCAAAGTTTAGAGATGTATTTCGATGTTTAACTGGCTGGATTCGATGTTTCAGAGACATATTAATGATTTTTGGTTAAGAAATGTCCAAATAATCATGAAATTGATCCATTTTTACCAGAAAAAAGTCAAAAAAGTCAAAAATAAAAATAAAAATCTGACTAGGCCGCCTACCAACGCCTAGGCCAAAATCGAAACAATTGACGGGCGCCTAGAGCCTAGGCGGCCTAGGCCGATTTTTACAACCATGGTTGTCGGCTAATGGGGTCACAAAGAAAATCGAAACCATTCCTGGCACTAAGTCTAAAAAGTGCTCAATTTTTTTAATCAAAAGTTTGAATTCATATCTTCTGATGCACGTTGAAGTCTTACACATGTTTTTTGAACCCAATAACTAACTCCATATAATTATGCATAACCTGTGATTGTAATGCTTCTTCGACTCTATGATTGCAGATTTTTCTGACTTATGGTGGTGAAGGAGGATATGAATCCGTGGTTGCTGGTGGTTGGGATTAAACGTGTTTAACGACCATTCTTTTTCTATTTTACATACATTTGTTTTTCATTGTTCTTTCAAAAATCCAAAAACACAAAAAGATTTTTGTTTTAGCATTTTAGGAGACAAATCAAAAAAACCAAAAACATTAAAAAATCAAGAAAATGAGAAGTTGAGAAATTGATCCAACCTAATGGTACGCTAATCATTTACTTGAAGCAACGTTTAATTGCCTAAAGTGAAAGCATATAAGACTCATGAAGTGATATATTGGTAGGCTTGTCTTAATGATTTCGAAAGGCATGTGATTAAATCGAATGTTTGATTTGTGGATACCTATCTAGATAGCTGGTTAATGGGATAGACCTTTAATGATTCAAATCATGCATACACCTGTAATCATCGAAATTTTGAGGTTTCTAAGTATACATGACTCCAAGTCCGTATATGTGCCATATTGCTGGGTCACAGCCTAATTGAAGTCATCCATTCGGATAAGGATGAATGTGTGTGCAAAAATAAAGCCAATCCGATTTTATACGCGTGCCATATTACTTGCTTTCAGCCTAGTTGAAGATGTCCACTCATATAGGATAAAAGATAGAAAACTACAAAAATAGAATAAGTTTGAATTCATATTTTCGTTTTTCTGCCATTTAGTTTTAAGCTTCTTTACACTAGACTTTAAAGTTTCAAAAGTTATATTTACGGTCCCCCTGTTTATCTAGTTTATCATTTCATGGGAGAACATTTTTATAAAAGTTTGTAGGACCTCTTTGTTATATATTTATAACTAGATTTGTATAAAACCTTATAAGTTTTACATTATTATTATGAAAGATTTCATAATTAGAGAAAATTTCAAGATATTCTAATATATTATTATCAATATTATATATTATAATATGCCATCTTGTTAACATGTTTTCTTTTATGTGTTTGTTTGTGAATATGAAACTCAATAGAATTTCTTAAATTTATTTTATTGCAATTAAGTATGTTTAGAACTTGATTTTGAAATAGACAAACCCTAGGGATTACATTGTAAGGGGTATAATTGTATCATCAGCAAAAATAATCTATTCAATGGTCCAAAATGGCATTTGACGTATGATAAAAAAATTTGGTGAAAAGTGTAAAAGTTTTAAAAACGGAGAACTAGATCGTAAAAGAAACCAACTAAAGAACTACATTCTTGCTATACATAGGAAGTGGTCGCACAAATCACCCACAACATTCCCTTGCGTTAGTCGAAAGAATAAAGAGAGAGCAAGTTTTTTTTTTGAACGGGGTACGACACCTAAGAAAGGATTTCGACCGTACCCTCGGATTTGACGCTCTGGGGCGTATGCCCGAGCCCACCCCAGGAGGAACCCCACAACTGGGTAAACCCCCTGACATTGCTTCAGCCAATATACCTAAGCCCGGATTCGAAACCAAGACCTACTGTAGGGAAGTCAAGGAGGTAACCATTAGGCTAAAAGCCCTTGGTTAAAGAGAGAGCAAGTGAAGTTGCATGAAAAATTTTAGAAAATGAGCTAAAAATAGCCAAAACATGTAAGATTTCTTTTACGTTTAAAATATATGAACTTGGAGTCTTACTAAATCATCACTCTGAATATCATGAATTGACAAAGTTTCAAACTTAGCATTTTCATATTTAGATCTAACCAAGAACAACCATTGCAAGGTTTCACAAGCTCAACACTAGATGAGTTTCTAGAATTCCCTCTTTTTACTAATTTCACCTATATTTAAGGACTAGTGTGCGTAAAAAAGATTGTCTTTGAAACTCCTGCATGTTTACAGTATCCATTTTATGATCAAGCTTATATCTTGAAAATTTTAGTATTTTTAGATATGTATTTTTAAGATAACAGAAAGTTCAAAAGTTTACGTAGAAATTTGTCTAAGTATAGAACCTATTCAAACTTAAGGTCTTATTTAAAATTAGGTTTTTTTATCCAAACTTGATAGGACTTGGTACAATGTACGACCACATGCGAAGGTACAAGTCTTTATTACACATAAAAGGAAAAACATCGATTACAAAATTCTATGTTTCGATGAGCTGAGGACACAGATCATCCGAACTTGACAATTTGCTCATCCGACATTCTTCTTCTTCATCTGAAGTTGGGCTCTCTTTTCTTGGATTTACTCATCCGAACTCGATCATCACATATGAACTTGTTGACTCCAAACTAAAGTTCTTCTTCCGACCTTGACAAGTTCGACTAAACTTGTCAACACTTGTTCATCCAAACTTGAATATATCACAAAACTTGTTAACACTTAACTCATCCAAACTTGTTTACTCATCCGAACTTGGACTGAAGTTTCACTAAACATGAATAACTTGTTCATCTTAACTTTACAAAGATCGTCCGAACTTGTTTATTTCTTCATCCGAACTAGACCATCCTTAAAGTAATATAATCAACTTAACAATGGTATTTTATATCCCAACAAACTCCTCTTAGGATGATAGACCAAACTATAATGATCTTCAATATTTTAGTGTATTACAACTTTTAGAACATAATTTATTTCCTTTTGATTATGTGAAGTGAATAGTAATACTAATATTATATTGTTGTATGCCTTTTGTTCAAATCATGATTTCTTTCTTCTTTTTCCAGACGATATTAAGGCTGAATTCTTTTCGGCATTTTTTATTTTCTTGTTCTTAATTTTGGGTCGGCATTTTTGGCGTTCAGTTTTATTGTCGAATACAATTTTGTATTGTTTAGGTTTTCGAATTTTTAGCTTGCGCGTTTAGGTTTAGGCTTGTGCTTCTTTATGCCTAGTTTTACGTCTGAGTATACTTTGTTGTTGCTTTTGCAAAACGGAGTTTGATTTAGAGTTTTACGACATATTAATAACTCTAGGGGGCGGGGGTCTACGTCTTGATGTTCAGGATGACATTGCCATCGTTGTGATTGAGCAACAGATATTTTAATGACAGAAAAATCGTCAACATCTATTGTGTAACCAATAAGTTTAATTCATTTTTTCTAAAACTATTAAAAGAGTATTCTTATTAAATAAAATTCGCTTCGGGCATTACTGAACTGAGATCTTTATAATGGACGGACGCTAAAATAGCCAAATGATCACATTTGTGAGACATTATTCATTTCTTTTACACCAATATACTAACCGGCAATTGCACAAGGCCCATTTCAGATTAAAATTTAACGTTTTTTTTTCATGTTAACTTGATTTTTAGAATAGAAACTCGTACATTACACGTGTTAAATAGTAAGAAAACATTAAAATTTTTAAATGTGTATACAATCGTTGATGATGGAATTTTTTATAAAGAAAAATCATGCAAGTTATACCTGACAATCTTGGTCCATAGCATTATAAATGGGTAGATTTGGGTAAACAATTAGTGTAGTTTGGGTTGAAATAGGTAGCAATATGACATTGATGGGTTGAGATGGGTAACACCTTTACATAATGCGAGTCAAGATGCGTAGCTTTAAATATATGTGACTATGTGAGTAAAATTGATTCAAATGGGTAAGAATGATTAGTATTATATTTGTTGTGGAAAATCATGAAAAATTACTAAAATAAACTATTTGTTTCATAACAACTCATTTTAACTTGAAATAAGTTGATATTTTTAAAAACAACTCATTTAAACCCAAACTAATTTTGCTTAAAACCCATCTTGACCCGCACCCATCTTGACCCGCACCCATCCTAACCCACTACGCAACCCAACCCAACCCGCCCATTTTGCCGTTCATAATGCAAGTAAAGAACCAACAAATACCAGAATTCACGTTTATGTTTGGTTTATTAAATAAAATAAGGAACAAAAGGGATGTCTATTCAAGTATAGAAAGATCCATATAAAAGTTAGGTTTTGGTCAAGTAATAGACGATAAAATGAGAAATTTGGTGTGATAAAAAATTGTCGTATTCTTTTATTAGTTCATGACGATTTTAAACACATTAATAACCATACCTTACAACTAAAGCCGACACAAACATTGCCTTATATTCTAAAATCGCACCCATACGGGTGTGAATAGGAATACACTGCTGTTGTACTTATATCCAAGGATGTATGTACACACATTATAAAAAAAAAAAAGTAGCAGTAGCAGTAGCAGTAGCAATAGTAGTAGGTGGGTGGTAGTAGTGGTAGTGGTGGTGGTGGTGGTAGTGGTGGTAGTGGTGGTGGTAGTAGTAGTAGTGTTTATATGACCCTACTACGTATGAATAGTATGATAAAATAATTATAAGATTGGATGATGCAATAATAGTTGATACCTATATTTTGGGAATTTGGGGATATGAAAAAATAAGCCAAGTTTGGGTGTCAAGTCCATACATTTCAACTTGCGCTGGGCTTACTAAGATGATGATAATTTGTATATATATTATATATATTTTTTTCTCTGTACAAGTCTTAAAACCCAAACCAATAGATTCCAAATTATATGGGTTTCAATTTTCAAATAACAAAGTCTCGAAGTACCATCATATGCAAAAAAATTAAATTAATATAAAATAAAATAAAAGAAAATAAAAGAAAAAATTAAAGTCAAGGATAAAAATCTATTTTAGTGAACTAATAAGCGGGATACTTTTAATTCAAACTCGACTCAAAAGTTTATACGATCCAATCTTTTAAAGCAAAATTACATAAGATTTTTATCAAACTAGTTATTCGTACGTCACGAATGTCTAATAGATAATATAGCAAAAGAACAGCTTATTTTTTAAACTTTTGAAATAAACCTAAAAAAGGCCCCAAATTTATTAGACGCCCATAAGATCTTCAATGAGTAAAAATTTGTCACTTTGGTCACTCTATTTACGACACAATATTAGAGGTGAGCATGATATAAACATAACCGAAAAATAACCGATAACTGTCTCAAACCATAACATATTTAATCAAAACTGACTTTAACCGGCGGTTATGGTTAAGC
This sequence comes from Mikania micrantha, assembly GCA_009363875.1. Lineage (NCBI taxonomy): Eukaryota > Viridiplantae > Streptophyta > Magnoliopsida > Asterales > Asteraceae > Mikania > Mikania micrantha. The sequence continues at coordinate 17,044,416 of CM018695.1, forward strand.
GAAGCCATTAACCGAACCATTCCGTTATGGTTATGGTTAAGGCTAGTCATTAACCAACTTTAACCGAACCGAATAATGTATATTTAATTTTTTAATATTTATATATATATTTATGGTTAAGGCTAGTCATTAACCGACTTTAACCGAATCGAACCGAATAGTGTATATTTGTTTTTTTAATATTTATATGTTTGTATGTTTTTTAAGAAATCATGTTTCAAATCAAGTATAGAAAGATGAATCTTTGTTTCTTTACTATATGAAAATATTATAGATTATATGTGAGACTAAAAATACTAGAAAATAAAATAGAGTTTACGTAGTTTTACTTTTTGTTCACACATTCTCAGTCACTACAAAGTTTTACAAGCTTCATTAAGATTTTCATCATTGATATATCCATAATTCACAAGCATATTTACAAGTTTTTCTTAATTTTTCAACAATTCCATTATTAAACGAATTTAACCGAAACCGAACCGTAACCGGTGGTTAACCAATCAATTGGTTATGGTTATGGTTATGGTTATGGTTAACGATTTAAAATTAACCGAAGTAGCTTTTTTAGCTATGGAAATGACCATAACCACACCGCACCGAACCATGCACACCCCTACACAATATACATCCATTTAGACAAACATGTTCATTGATGACTCCATTATCAAAAAGGCAAAATCATAGAATCTGAGAATATTACGATTCAAAAGTAGATTGTTCATGCTGGTCATTTATTATCTACATTTTATTTTGACATCATCAACAAATTTGGATCCTCAAAACAGATAGATGATAGGAATCATAATCATAGTTGCTACCATTTACCCAATTGTGTTTTCAAGCTTCATTTACAGCATGCTTTTATTGTCGTGTTATCACTTGAATTAAAAAGAACAAATTAAATACCAGGCAACAATTTTGGCCCGTATTTTTTCAAATGAGTGTTGATGGAAAAATTATTTAACATTATGAATGATTTGAAAAATATTTATCATTATAGGTGTTTCATTTAATTCTGTATTTTGAACTAATTTATTATAATTCATTATAATTTAATCAACATGTCATCACAATTAGTTGAATGAAAAAAATTAGTAAACATTGTAACAAATATATTCCTTAGGCCACCAAATTACATTCACTTGTTTTACCAAATTACCCTCATTTAAAAACTATATGTGTTACAAATGTTTAAAGCTTGGAACCATATGTGTAGTTTATGAAACCTAGAGACTAAGAGTGAAATATTAGTAAACCATAAGAACTATCTCAACAATTCTCAAATTATAAATTTAATCACAAAATTGATGCTCGAGCTTGATAATTTATTCACAACCCAAGGTCGATTGAGAGCTTGAATTAAGCCGAGCTTGAGCTTAGGCAAGACCAGGTACAAATTGATGTGCAGTTATTGCTGTGTTTAAAATTGAAGCAAAACCAAGTGATTTGCAAAGAAACATAGAGCAACTAACTTTGTTACTTTAGATTTTTTGGTGTATTCTTGAGGTTCTCTTTTCTTTCCAAACTCAAGAATGTTATGTGCTGCTTAGAGAAAACTAATATTGTCTAGGTAAGGAAATTATTGGGTAACCACCCAATCCAATTAATATTAAAGGGTGGAAAAATACTGGGTAAGTTTGTTTGTTTATAATTTCGAAAAGTTATAATATAAATTTTCCAATCCAATTAATTTCAATTAATCCCGGTTAATCCCTAGTCCCTACCCAACTGCCCGACTAGCGACTTAATTGCAACCACTACTATCCATATACAGTCATGCATATACATATACATATACATACACATACAGAAAGAATGCATCATGGTTCACTATTTACTCCCAGTTTTCAGGCTCTGATGCTAATTTTTATTAATGTTTGTGTCTCATTCAACACGTTTGTTGTAAACATATATAGAGAAACCCATATGTTCCAGAATCCAAATTTTATGGCAAGCAAGTGATATATTCAGTTCACATGGCACACTATGATATTCAAATTCTATGGAAAGATGATACGGCAATATTCAAGAGAAAATCCTTATAAGTTATAACAACTAATGCATATAATTAATAATAAAAGAGTACAAACAACTAATTCAAGAAGGAAAGCAAGTAAGCAACATACTTTGCAATCATGCATCAGGATCCTCAGTTGCTTTTCCACCAAAAGGATCATGAGAGGGGCCAGAATCTTCTCCAATATGGCGTTGTACCAACCGTTGCAGATCAGCCATAACTTTCTGTTCACGTTTTGCTTTTTCCTCATAGTTAAACATGGCTAGTGCGCGCTTATCCTCAGCACTATAAACTTGATTTTCTTTCCTAATACGAATGGCATTCATCCTTTGATGCCTGCTACCACTCATAACATAACCAAGATCTTCAAATTTGCTAATCTCATCAGCTGAAAGACCAACTTCTCCTCTACGAGGGATACGTTTCCCTTGCTGCACATATTGTGCAATGGCATCTCCTTCACCAGGCCTGAGAGCACCTCCATAGCTAATATGCCCTTCAGCTCTTGGTAAGGGCATTGGTCCCACCTCAGGTTCATCATCCAAAGCAAGCTTCTTTCTTGAATCTATTCTATCTTTGAACATAATCAACTCGTCATCGATTTCTGCTTTATCTAAATCATCCACCTTAGGTTTGGTTTTTAGATCGGTTTTAAAATCTGAATTCTCATCAGATGTTGAATTTTCACTACCTTTTTCGCTGCGTTTCTTGCTCGATTTTGAAGAAGAATGACGACGTCTCATTGACTTCAATGATTCTTTGCCTTCATCACCCTCACTACTTTCTTCAGAATCACTATCTTTACTTTTTCTTGAATGACTTCTCCTCCTTTTAGTATTTCTCTTACTGCTATTCCTTTTTTTGGTGGATCTCTTAATTTTCATCTTCTTCTTCCTCCTATCGTTTTCTTCAGAACCATCAGTCAAATCATCTGACTCACTCCCACTCACAGACACTGATTTCTTGCTTCTACGTCTCGACCTCAACTTCTTGCTCTTCTTCCTTCTATCATCTCTTTCAGAATCATCAGTTGAATCATCTGACTCACTCTCACTCACAGATACCAATTTTTTGCTTCTATGCGTGGACCTTGATTTCTTGCTCTTCTTCTTCATCCTTCTCGATCTGGAATTATCTGAATCCGAAAGAGAGTCACCTGAGTCCGAGTCAGATTCTGAATCAGACTCAGATTCAGTTTCAGATGAACGGTACCTCTCCTTTAAATCTAATGCAGACTTCTCTTCTTCAAAATCTCTCTCTATAATTTCATCTTCAATCTCATCAAACTCATTATCGCCTCTAGGAGGACTAGGTGTGATATTCCATATACATTTCTTCAACGTCTTCCTTAACTTTTGACGTTTTAGCCTCCTGTATTCTTCATAACTCGCTCCTTTCAACTCCTCATCAGAATCAGACTCCGGTCCGTTCCCGTTGCGATAATCACGGTCAAGGTACTGTTGATTTCCGTAGCCGTAGTTCGATTTCCTAACCGAATCTAACGTTTGGCCTCTAGGGCTAGGGCTTGTCCTGAATCTAGAATAATTTGGGGAACGACGATCCCGATTATAACTATTTGGATTATCGTATCGGCTATAATCCGGACTGCGACTCCGGCTACGGCTAACACTTCGCTTTTGATGCCTAGATTTGGAATAGACAGGAGAACGATGGTTACGCGAGCGATTGAATTCGTTACCGTACCTTACATGATCTGGACTGTGACGAGAGTTGCGATTACGCTGATCAATTGGCTCATCAGGTTCCGGTGAATAGTTACGGTTGCGACGCCGGCCCTCCGGGACTTCAACGGCGGAAGCGGGGTAACCCATTACAAAGATGTGTAAGGTGTAGTCGGAATATCTGAGCACGCTCGACTATAAAAAGGTATTTGACTAGGGTGTTTATGGTTTCGGATAATGGTTTATTTGGGTTATTCGAATCAGGTTGTTCAAATTTGAAAATTTTAATACCTTATTTAAAACCCGACCCGATCCAAATTCGGAAATTTTCAATCCGATCCGAATATATCCGAATAAACTTATTTTTTCATCTGAATAATCCGAACAACCCGAATAACCCGAAAAAAATGTTTATTCGAGTTATTCGGATTGAATTCGGATATCCGATTCAAATAAACAGGATTTTGTATATTCAATATCCGACCCGATTCGAATTCGGAAAACGGATATCCAATCCGAATTTATCCGAATATTTAATTCGGATCTAATTTTTCGGGTTTCAGATGCGATTCGGATTTCGGATTTTTTCGGATTTCGGATTTTCTGAACACCCTCATATTTGACTCCAAGTCTTGAACCGAGTCAAATTTCCATCGAAATTGCTAAGTCGGTTTTAGTTTAAAGCTTTAAATTCAATATACCGCTGTTAAATATAATAGGATCATATGTATATTTTCTATGATTAAAATCATTTATTATATATTTTTTTATAAATATATTATTATGGTTATCAACAATTGTGTAGATAAACTTTATATTATTATATATAAGTTTGAGTTGTAAGTTGATTGAGTTTCCTCCTCCTATATATATACCTCAATGTATTACATACTCAATGATATAGAAAAATATTATCTGCTATCAGGCTCGTTTCATAACACGTTATCAGCACGATTGTGCTATCTTTGATCGTTGGTTGTGCTCGTACTTAACTTTTGAATTTTTTTTCCAAGTTTCGACATCAGGTAATGATTCTACCCTTTTCATATTACAACCAACTACATATACTTGAATCGGTCGTAATAATAATAAAAAAAGACATAAATTTTGAAACTTGATTATTGGGTGGGGTTGTCTCTTGCGACCATCATAAAAAAAAATAAAAATACAAAAATAAAAAAAAAACCTAAGGCAATTTGCTAATAAAATTTAAAAACATAACTTTTATCAAATTTCAATGTTTGATTTGGGCCAACTGCCTTTTGAATCGAATACATGCCAAATCAAAAAATATTCAGGTTTAATTTTTTTTATTAAAACTTTTCTCAAGTGAACTCATGTTTAATTGATGAAAGTATATTCAATCAGAATATAATACAAGTAAGTTTTTAAAATCATGTTATTAATTATTTGTATAATGTTTACGCTAATTATTTGTTTTATTATAGTATAATAATAATAATAAATAATCAAATAATAAAAAAATGTATATTTGGTTTTTTTTGTGGTTATTCATGTGAAAACAAAAAGTAGTATTGTTTGACTAATTTATTCATGAAATAAATTCTCGTTATACATGATTTTAAGCTTAAAATTGTCCCGTAGAATAAGTTGTTTAATTAAGATAAAATATGTGTGTTAAGCTTTAAATTATGTGTGTAAAGTAAAATATGTTGTTTAACGATTATCATTCACTATTATATTTTAGCAAATATAAATGTGTTCGTACCTTATATCAGATGTAATTTGACTTGAAAATCTTACATATACTTTGGTTTTTATTATCGATTTTGAGATATGATTTTAAGATTTATTTTATCAATGTAAAAAGTTTAAATTTCTTTCGAATAGAAGCTGCTATAATCCTATAGACCTATAGTTTAGGAATCTTAATATTGTTGTACTCTAGATTTTATTTTGTAATATTATTACTTCTAGATTTTATATTCATTAGATTATATAATTAATTCGTATGTTTTGTTATACATATGGTTTATCATGTCAAATCCTGCAAACTTGAATTTTTGGCTTTAGATATTACAGGAAAAAATTATTTGTCACGGGTATTAGATGCTGAAATCCATTTAAATGCTAACAATCTTGGGGATACAATTAAAGATGGAAATAAATCAACTATCCAAAATAAAACAAAGCCGATGATTTTCTTACGCCATCATATACATGAAGCTTTGAAAAAGGAATACCTCACTATCAAATATCCACTTGTCCTATGGTCCAAATTAAAAGAAAGGTATGACCACTAGAAAATGGTAATATTACCAAAAGCTCGTTTTGAATGGCCCCATTTAAGGTTGCAAGACTTCAAATCTATAAGCGAGTACAACTCGGCTATGTTTAGAATTACCTCGCAATTGATCCTATGTGAGGATGATATTGTTGGGAATTCTAGGTTACTTTTCATTTAATTATTTTCAATTAATCACATTGATTGACTAAATCAGTTTTCATAAACCAGATTAAATAATTAGATCAGATTCAACACAGTGGAAGCATTTAGGTTTTATAACCTTTGGATTCGTAATCGAAAAAATTCTCAAATCAGGATCCAGTTACAAACAGTTTAAACAACAATTGAATTCAAACAACACAACCATACGGTGTTTTAGAAATCGACCTTTACGAAGCGGTTCCAAATCCACACGATGGATGAAGCAACGGTCTCGCTTATTGACAAAATACGATCACCTGAATCCGGATCTCGTCCCACGAATCACCGGAATGGACCAAAACTGATTTTGGCTCGGCTCACGGTTCAGCACACTGTTCTGCTCAATGGCCTAGGCTCAGCTCAGCTCAGCTTGGGTAGGGCAGCCCTGGCGCGGCCCCTGGTGCGGCCTGGTCGCGGCTCGATGCGGCCCTTGGTGCGGCCCGCGTGTGGCTGAGATGGTGGCTGCTTGCGGCGTCCACAAAACCCACACAATAGTGGTGGTAGGCAACGACTCCAGAAAGGGGGAAGGAGAATTAGGGTTTATTTGAGTTTTCAAATCTTAGATCCACCATATGTAGGAGGTAAAACCCTTTATTTATAAAAAGGTTATTTACACTTAAAACCCTTTTAAATGCTACTTATCAAACCCTGTAGTAATTAACATATTAATTACTCTAATCTTCATTTAACTAATTAACAATTAATTAGTTAACATTCAGTAAATAGTTAATGTTTAACTAAATTGAACATTACTCATTTAATTAATCCTCCTATTATTAACTAACAATTAATTAATAACTAACCCTTTAATAAAGTTCAAAACTTTATTTGTTTATTTAATTAGTTATCTCTATAATTAATTCCCACCGATTTATTATTTCATAAATAATAATAGCCAACTCGATAAGAACAGACAATTCGTGATCGTATATTATATTTAACAATTAAACATAAAGTCGATGCCTTTCAAAGTGTAACTCTTTGGATCATACCTTTCATAGTAACGTTGAACTTATCGTTAATCAGACATTCAATATCTAACAGACTCCCACTTGGATGATTCATCGACTAAGCGACTCAACGTAGACAGTGTTGTACGCCTAGCTGCATCACGCTGCCACTAGTAAGGTATGACTTCTTAAGTCGACTAAAACTTCTTAGTTTAAGTAACTCTTTACTTTAACTAATAATTATAGTCTCAAATAACCTTTACCTATATATCTTTTCTATTTAGATATTCCTTGAACATGAGACATGGATCTCCTTTCAATCTCATATATTGTTCAAGTATTCTCATTCTCATTCTCAATGTAAAATGATCCAACAAACTACTTTTAGTTTGAGCGTGACCACACGTTTACATCAGTTTAAATCAACGAGGGTGCCAGAATATCTTCTCTTATGTGTATAAGAGTATGGAATCCCTTTGGCAGCATATAACTCCCACTTAATCTTAGAATCATCCCCAATTGTTGCCCTTATTGCTGCTTATTTTCAAACAGCGTTAGGTAAGATCAAAGAGTGACCTTTAATTAATGTTAGTTCAATATACTCCTTAGGTCTAAGGATATTTGTGTATATCAAATATACTTAATATCAAAACATCTTATGGCAACGATCCATGAAGAATGTTTTGAAGCGAGTTACGTCCGACGTCATTCTATAGTGAGTGCCTATGAATCTTGGTTCTCAACACTTGAGCTTTTATCCCTATAAACAAACCAAGCATTCAAGTAGTCTTAGTTCAGATTGATTCCCATGAATCTGATCGATTACAGACATTTAGAATACTATATTCATGGATACTAAAATGTACAAAATTTCGAATATGGAAGCATTATTCATTTTGCCTTTAACCATTAAATCAAAATGAAGAATCAATGTTTCTTATTTCGATTGTAAAGCACCCAATACTAAAGTTAAATTAGACTCCTTATCTAGCATATCTAATATGTATTTATCAGCCTTATCCATATTCAGCTTTATAAATAGATTTAGTGAACTGAATTGCTAGATTTTGATTTATTAATTTTATTTGTTCTTGTGTCTTTCTTTCAGTTCATTCTCATAATGCTTTCACTATAATATGGCTACAATTTCATAGACTTAGCTATGCTACATTGTTGTCATATGATTTCTCCTATATTCCTAGTCATTAGGAATATTATTGAGATTAGTAATGAACTCTTTCATTCTAAGCATTCTGATGTGTTTATTTGTGTTCTCTAACCTTTAGCTAACACTCCATGCTTTCACATAGAAAATTTGCATGTGACTCTTCATCTTATGAAAAATTTATCTAATATTTATTTTTCAATCTCTATTGAAAATGTCATTGGATAATTTATATGTTAACCATTAATATATATTCAATTTTATCAAATAAAATTGTTACTTATTTCGCTTAACATCATATGTTAAAGTTTAAGTATTTATTAGAGAAACTTTCTTTCTATAATTAGTATGTCATCTACATACTTACATAAAGTTGTCATTAGAATTTACTATGCTCCCACTAGCCTTGACATATATATATGTAGAACATTTTAGTCTTTTAAGTAAAACCAACCCCTAATTTCATAACAAGACATAGATTTCCCACTTAAGATGCTTTTATCAACCATGGATTCAACGTAACAAGTTTGTCATATTAGGATTTCAAAACTTTCTAATTACTTGTAATAATACTTAGTTAAGGTGTTCTTATGGTAATTCAGTTTTGATGTTTAACTACTTGCCTGTCAAATAACTCTTACTTCCAGGTTAGTAGTATCCTAATACATCCTTGATCTTGTCATTGGAATTCTCTAATTTCAACTACAAAACATCTAAATGTTGTTAAACAAGTCTCTTACTTTGTTTTATTGCATCTTAGTGTTTATGGTTCTCAACCATTTGTTATATTTATCAATCAACAGTTACAGTTCTGCAAGTTGTGGGTTCACAGTGATCCCATAAGCTTCTGCAGAAGTCATGTGTAACAACTGGTTCTTAAAATCATTTAAGATCCATTCAAACACTTTGTGTTGATTGAAACATATATATCATATTATTGCAGAATTGAACTCTTTCAATCTGCATTATCTAATTTTCAACAACACAGTTCCTTGCCGTTGGAAGCAATTAATGAAAATTCTATCTATTCAATTTTGGGGATTTATGATAACTATCTTTATCATTAATGAGGATCCAATTTTAAATAAATGGTTAACAACACCTTTTTAAATCCTCAAACCCCAAATAGTAATTTATACAGGTTTATTTTATAACTCTTTATATTTACATGTAAGCTAGTGTAGTAATTCATATGATAAGTTCATTAAAATATTCATTCGTTGGATCATATTCAAGAGAAGAACACATTATGTATTGGTATTTATCAAATTACCTACATCATTGTGTACTTGGTTGTGAAACAATTTCACATTCCATGCATTAATTTGGTAACCTTTGGTTATATCTCATATATAACTATTGTTGCTTTTAGATCTTCATTTTATGGAAATCTTCTTTGAACCCTTTCAAAGATTTCATTAGGTTCACAACGTTATGAAAATATTCATATCTAATCTTTAGACATTTTATGCAAAAGAATTACATATAATAATAGATCATAATCTTTTAATCTTCCTTAAGCATGAAATGTAATCATCAAACTCTTGTAACAATGAATTCCATTTTCAATTGTTTAAAGATTCATGTATTACACCTTTCTTTAAAGGTTAATCTTGTCTAATTATAATATTCAAACACCTTAAATTATTCTATTAATATGAATCATGAGCATTGCCTTTCTTATTAATTCTTTCATATAGAATCCATTTTGCATTTTCAATAATCATTATTAATTTATGCTATCTAAACAATGTATCAAGTATAAATATAACCAATCAACCAATGCATAAATAAAACCAGAAACATTATTCTTAGTCATACTAAGAATGTCAAAAGTATTCATAATTATTCTAAACAATTTAAACAATCAATGAAAAATGAATCAATAAAAGAACATTTCTTCTATTTGTCTTGTCTTCCATCCCATGGAATTCAAGACTCAAGCTCCTAACTTATTAACCACCTCAAATACCTGCAAATAATTGAAATAATTGTGACACTCACATTATTATCATAGATTTGCCAATTCAAGGAATAAGTTGAAGTAACAAGGCATACCAGAAGATCCCGGCACATCTGAACTTTTCAGACACCGAGCAACAATGTACGGGACCTTATCAACCTCGGTCAATGGTCTCTTCCTCCCACTGCTCACCTCTATCCTCATCTTGGTTTCCTCAACCAAGAGCATCCCCTTGAGTTCTTCAATTGTTCCACCAAAGATATTTCTTTTGTAACTCTTTACAAAAGATTCATATTCCTCTGGTAGGAAAACAAGGATAAAGTCTATAGCAATCTCAAGGTTTCAAAATAGCCTTGCAATCTATCAATGTGAGCTCCTACGTCTCCACCCGATCTCAAACCCTTTGATACCTCTTTAAAAATTTCAAATCGCCAAAACCTATTTGGCAGGAAACTCTTATTGATCTCCTCTATTGTCTCATGACTAGAGAGATACATTAGCTGATCCACATATTCATGAGACATCGAAGTCAATATGTGATATTTTATCTCACATTCGTGTCCAATTTGTTTCATCCTCTCAGATGTGGTGCAGCCTATTGGTGGCTTAGGAGAAATGGGTTATCCAAAGCATACAATTTTCCTTCTATTCTTAAGAATTCTCTAAGGTGATGCATCCAAGTAGAAAAAATACTCCCATTGAATTTATTTCAAAAAAGACTTATCCTATGAGGTTTAGTAGCATCAATTGAATTTATAGATGTCTTTCATTGATGCTACTAAACCTCATAGGATAAGTCTTTTTTGAAATAAATTCAATGGGTGTAATTTTTCAACTTAGATGCATCACCTTAGAGAAGTCCTAAGAATAGAAGGAAAATTGTATGCTTTGGATAACCTCATTATTCCTGAGCCACCAATAGGTTGCACCACATATGAGAGGAAGAAACATATTGGACACGAATGTGAGATAAAATATCTCATATTGACTTTGGTGTCACATGAGTATGTGGATCAGCTTATGTATCTCTCTAGTCATGAGATGATAGAGGAGATCAATAAGAGTTTCCTACCAAACAGGTTTTGGCGATTTGAAATTTTTAAAGAGGTCTCAAAGGGTTTGAGATCGGGTGGAAAAGTAGGAGCTCACATTGATAGATTGTAAGGCTATTTTGATAGGCTTGGCAAACTAGGGTATCCTATGAACCTTGAGATTGCTATAGACTTCATCCTTGTTTCCCTACCAGAGGAATATGAATCTTTTGTAAAGAGTTACAAAAGAAATATCATTGGAGGAACAGTTGAAGAACTCAAGGGGATGCTCTTGGTTGAGGAAACCAAGATGAGGATAGAGGTGAGCAATGGGAGGAAGAGACCATTGACCAAGGTCGATGAGGTCCGGTACATTGTTGCTCGACGTATGAAAAGTTCGGATATGCCGAATCTTCTGGTATGCCGTATTACTTCAACATATTCCTTGAATTGGGAAATCTTTGATAATAATGTGAGTGTCATAATTATTTCAATTATTTGCAGGTATACGAGGTGGTTGATAAGCTTGGAGCTGAGTCTTAAATTCCGTGCGATGGAAGACAAGACAAATAGAAGAAATGTTCTTTTATTTATTCATTTTTCATTGATTTTTGAAATTGTTTAAAACAATTATGAATATTTTTGACATTCTTAGTTTGACTAAATAAAATGCTTCGGGTATTTTTTGTGCATTGATTGGTTAGTTATATTTATGCTTGATAAATTGTTTAGATAGCATAATTAATAATGATTATTCATAAAGCAAAATGGATTCTATATGATATAATTAATAAGAAAGGCAATACTCATGATTCATATTAATAGAATAATTTAAAGTGTTTAAATATTATATAATTAGACAAGATTAACCTTTAAAGCAAGATGTAATACATGAATCTCTAAACAATTGATGATGGAATTCATTGTTACAAAAGTTTGATGATTACATAACATGCTTAAGGAAGGTTAAAAGATTATGATCTTTTATATGCAATTCTTTTGCTTAAAATGTCTAAAGATTAAATATGAATATTTCATAAGGTTGTGAACCTAATGAAATCTTTGTAAGGGTTCAAAGAAGATTTCCATAAAATGAAGATCTAAAAGCAACAATAGTTATATATGAGATATAACCAAAGGTTACCAAATTAATGCATGAAATGTTAAACTGTTTCACAACCAAGTGCACAATGATGTAGGTAATTTGGTAAATACCAATACATAATGTGTCCTTCTCTTGAACATGATCCAATGAATGAATATCCCAATGAACTTATCATATGAATTACTACACTAGCTTAAATACAGGTAAATATAAAGAGTTATAAAATAAACATGTATAAATTCCTATTTAGGGTTTGAAGATTTAACAAAGAGTTGACAATCATTTATTTAGAATTGGATCCTCATTAATGATAAAGATAGTTATCATAAATCCCAAAAAAGGAATAGATAGAATTTTCATCAATTTCTTCCTAAGGCAAGGAACTGTATTGTTGAAAATTAGATAATGCAGATTTTGAAAGAGTTAAATTATACAATGATATGTTATATATGTTTCAGTCAACACAAAGTGATTGAATGGATCTTAAATGAGTTAACAACCAAATGATACACATGACATCTGCAGAAGTTAACAGGATTACTGTGAACCCATAACTTACAGAAGTGTAAATGTTGATTGATGAATCTAACAAATGGTTAAGAACCATAAACACTAAGATGCAACAAAACAAGGTAAGAGACTTGTTTAACAATATTTAGATTTTGTGTAGTTGAAGTTAGAGAATTCCAATGACAAGATTAACATGGATGTATTAGGATACTACAAATCCTATAAGCAAGGGTTGTTTGACAAGCAAGTAGTTAAACATCAAAACTGAATTACTATAAGAACACCTTAGTTAAGTATTCTTACAAGTAATTAGAAAGTTTTGAAATCCTAATAAGGCAAACTTGTTACGTTGAATCCATGGTTAATAAAAACATCTCTAGTAGAAAATCTATGTCTTGGTAACAAATTAAGATGTTAGTTTTACCTAAAGAACAAAGATGTTCTACTTATATATATGTCAAGGCTAGTGGGATCTTAGTAAATTCTGATGTTAACATTATGTAAGTATGTAGATGACATACTAATTATAGAAAGGAAGTTTCTATAATAAAGACAAACTTTAACATATTATGTTAAACGAAATAAGTAACAATTTTATTTGATAAAATTGAATATATGTTTATGGTTAATATATAAATTATCCAATGACATTTTCAATAGAGATTGAAAATAAAACTTAGATAAATTTTGCATACAATGAAGAGTCACATGCAAATTGTCTATGTCAAAGCATGAAGTGTTCACTAAAGGTTAGATAACACAAATAAACGCATCAGAATGCTTAGAATGAAATAGTTCATTACTGATCTTAATAAGATTCCTAATGACTGGGAATAGATTGAGAAAACATATGACAACAATGTAGCATAGCTAAGTCTATGAAATCATAGTCATATTATAGTAGAAGCATTATCAGAAAGAACTGAAAGAAAGACATAATAATAAATAAAATTCATAAATCAAAATCTAGCAATTTTGTCTCTAAATCTGTTTATAGAGCTGAATATGAGGATAAGGCTAATAAATAGATATTAGATACGCTAGATAAGGAATCTGATTTAAGTTTAGTATTGGGTGCTTTACAATCAAAATAAGAAACATTGATTCTTCATTTTGATTTAATGGTTAAAAGCAAAATGAATAATGTTTCCATATTCGAAATTTTGTATATTTTAGTATCTTTGAATATAATATTCGAAAATGTCCGTAGTCGATCAGATTCATAGGAATCAATCTGAACTAAGACTACTTGAATGCTTGGTTAGTTTAAAGGGATAAAAGCTCAAGTGTTGAGAACCAATGTTCATAGGCACTCACTATGGAATGATGTCCGACATAACTCGCTTCAAAACATTCTTCATGGATCATTGTCATAAGATGTTTTGATATTAAGTATATTCGATATACACAAATATCCTAAGACCTAAGGAGTATACTGAACTAACATTATTTAAAGGTCACTCTTCGATATTACCTAAGGATAACGATTGGGAATGATTTTAAGATTAAGTGGGAGTTATATGCTGCCAGAGGGATTGTATACTCATATAAAGAGAAGAGAAGATATTCTAGTGCCCTCGTTGATTTGAACTAATGTAAATGTGTGGCCACGCTTAAACTAAAGGTAGTTTGTTAGATAATTTTAAATTGAGAACGAGAATGAGAATACTTGAACAATATATGAGATTGAAGAGAGATCCATGTCTCATGTTCAAGGAATATCTAAATAGAAAGGATATACAGATAAATGTTATCTAAGAGTATAATTGTTAGTTAAAGTAAAGAGTTACTTAAACTAAGGAGTTTTAGTCGACTTAAGAAGTCATACCTTACTAGGGGCAGCGTGATGAAGCTAGGCGTCCAACACTTTCTTCGTTGAACCACTTAGTCGATCAATCGTCCAAGTGGGAGTCTGTTGGATATTGGATGTCTGATTAACGATAAGTTCAACGTTGCTAAGAAAGGTATGATCCAAAGAGTTAAACTTTGGAAGACAACGACTTTATGTTTAATTGTTAAACATAATATGCAATCACGAATTATCGTTTTCATCGAATTGGATTTTATTATTTATGACATAATGATCGGTGGGAAATTAATTATAGAGATAATTAATTCAATAATGAAATAAAGTTTTGAACTTTATTAAGGATTAGTTATTAATTAACTGGTAATTAATAATATGAGGATTAATTAAACGAGTAATGTTTAATTTAGTTAAACATTCACTATTTAATAAATGTTAACTAATTAATTGTTAACTAGTTAAATGAAGATTATAGTAATTCAAATGTTAATTACTATAGGGTTTGATAGGTAACATTTAAAAGGGTTATAAGTGTAAATAACCTTTTTATAGGTAAAGGGTTTCACCTCCCACATTTGGTGGATCTAAGATTTGAACAATCAAACAAACCCTAATTGTCCCCCCCCCCTGGAGTCGTCGCCTACCACCACCATTGTGTGGGTTTTGTGGGAGCCGCAAATAACCATCATCGAGCCACC
Organism: Mikania micrantha; assembly: GCA_009363875.1. Taxonomy (NCBI): domain Eukaryota; kingdom Viridiplantae; phylum Streptophyta; class Magnoliopsida; order Asterales; family Asteraceae; genus Mikania; species Mikania micrantha. The sequence continues at coordinate 17,059,793 of CM018695.1, forward strand.
AGACCGGGCTGTACCAGGGGCCGCACTAAGCCGCAACCAGGCCGCATCCGAGCAACACGCAGGCCGCACCAAGGCTGCATTACCTAAGCTAAGTCGAGCCTAAGCCATTGAGCCGAACAGTGTGCTGAACCCGTGGGCCGAGTCGAGCGAAAATCAGTTTTGGTCTATTCCGGTGATTCGTGGGACGAGTTCCGGATTCGGGTGATCGTATTGTGTCAACTATCGAGACCTTTGCTTCATCCATCGTGTGGATTTGGAACCGCTTCGTAAAGGTCAATTTCTAAAACACCCTATGGTTGTGTTGTTTGAATTCAATTGTTATTTAAACCGTTTGTGTGACACCCGACAATTTCAGGTAAATTGCGACTCTTACATCCTTATATTCCACATTCATACTTGTTGCATTTCATTTAATTCTGTTTACTTAGATGAGTTGAAGACAAACAATTGCGAAACGATAGTTCGAGGAACTATCGAATCGTACATTACACATTGGTTTTGGAAACCAAGTGTGGCAAACACAAATGCAAAACAATAATTCGGGGAATTATTGGATTGTGCATTACAAGTTGATTATGTTTAATCAAGCATGCAAACAGTTCGTGATGACAAACACAAACTATCAAATATAATTCGACGAATTATCGAAACACACACACGAGTCACACGAACGTTGGTGATCAAACAATAATGGAACAACTTATGTGTTACTAAGTGATTATGTGCTAAACATGCATTAGACATTTAGGATAATTGTTAAGAATCAAGCACGAACGAAATCGAATCAACGAAATCGAAAAACCAAGAAATGAGGTCTTCGCGGTACGCTAATGACCCTCGGCGAGATCCCTGGCGGTAAGCGAAGAGTGAGCGGGAGTTTTGAACTCCGGATTTCTCGGTGATACGCCAAGACCATGCACAAGGGTCTTGGCGATACGCGGCGTGTTTCGGGAGGTAAAATGAATATTATATTCATCGCGGTACGCCGAGGCCATACACGATCGGCCTTGGCGGTACGCGAAGAGTCCCAAACGACAAAACATTATAAAAACCAACCCCATTCACTTTCTATCCGGTTTCTTTCCATTTTCTCCGAACTTCTACCCACTCTCTCAACCAAGGCTTTCTGAAATCAAAACCCCAAGCCTCTAGAATCACCATTGGGAGTTGGGACCATCTTGGAGCATCTTGAACCATTGGAGCTTCAAGGAGAAGTCTTGGAAGCCATCCCCAAGCAAGAAAGCCTTCATCAGTCACGTGTAGCTTCTATCCAGACCAGATCTATCCATTTAAGAGCTTCTAAGGTAGTTTCCTAAACTTATCAAGTGTTAGATCATACACACAATGGGTAAAAACCCACATGCATGGACATCCACCCACATGCAACTCCATGTGGCTAGTTTACACCAACTTGTTGGTGATTTGATGTGTTATTTGATATAGATCTACTGATTTTAGAGTAGATAAGTGTTTGGATTGAGTTTTGATAAGTTATTTTGAGGATTTGTAGAACTTGCCATAAAAGGAAACTTTTGTGATGCATGTGATAGATTTGTGATGATCTAGACGTGTTAGACATGTCTAGGTGTTGTCAAATGTATATTAAAGTGTTTAGAAACACATTTGGGTAATTGATTTGGTGAAAAACACGATTTTGTAGAAACTTAATAAATAAGGAAACTTTTGTAAATCAAAAGAGGGCTTTTGATGCTTTAAGTGGATTTGATGAATTGTGATTATTGAAATATATTTAAAAATGATTTCTAAGCATATTGGAAACTTGGATTTTTGAAAACGGACATTTAAACGGATACTTTCCAAATAAGGAAACTTTATTTGGGCAAAACGCCATAAACAATGATTTATGTGCAAACGACCTGTTTTGAGAGTTTAAACATGTTTCTATAAACATGATAGAAGTATTGATTTTATGAAATGGGATTTCATAACATTACTTTACAATAATAGAAACTTTCCCGAAACGGAAACGTATTGACTTACGAAACTTGATTTATGTGAAAGCATCATGAATAGAGTCATAGGGTGCATGTTGGTGTCTTATTTGCATTAAGACACATAAACAAACTAAACACAACAAACGTGTCACCAACGATTCGTAGAGTCATCACAAGTCAACACACACACACACACTTGGTTGAGCACACCGACACTTGGAGTTGTATGGGATACAACACACCACAAAACACATACTCACACCTATATGGTTATAGGTGCATACTAGCAGGTGTTAGCATTCGCAAGACGCGAAAACATACATACTGGAACTACTTTACCAGGTGAGTTCACGGCCCCTTTTTATCTTTTCTACCTTTGGGGGAGAAAACATTGCATGATAAACTGTTTTTGATACAACAACTCATTTTGATTACTTATGGACATGATTTATCACTATATGTATATGTACGGCACACATCACAAACTCAAAGTCCTCACAAACACACCTCGGACCGTTAGTAGCACGGAGCGCCTAGCGTGGTAATCGTGGATAGTACTATTTGCGCCTGACAAGCCCCGCCCATCGCACCTGGGAAGCCAAACCGACTGGAGGTCGGAATGTGTGCAATATTAACCAATAAACTTTGCCATTGTCTTGTGATGGACATGGTGGGAGGCACCACAGTCACCTTCGGTACGAACCCACATATAATATAACTGAATTGACTAGCTATCAATCGATACTGCATTGTAATGATATGTAATCTCACAACATTTACTTTAAACATTTTGATGTTCATTGCTTATGAAAAACCTGTGCTCTCACCAACCTTTGTGTTGACCCTTTTTACTCGCGTGTTTTCTCAGGTAACTAAGGCACGCGCACGAGAACTAGGATGCTAGGATGGAGTCGATGCATCAGTTTAGTGTCTTAGGTCAATTGAGAACATTTAAACAATTGACTTGTTATGTAATGACAATTACCTAAACCGCTTCCGCACTATTACTCTTTATTGTTTTGAAAATTGTTTTAATTTAAGCTTCCACAACTTATGTTTACAACGTTGTTTTGACAACTTAAACTTTTACTTCCGCAACTCTGATTTTATAAAATTGTTTTGTCCAAGTAGTTGGATGTACGTATGCAACCAAACATGTAGGTCTCGCAACTGTATGACCGGAGACTGCGATCCTGACTAGTCCCGTCGCACCCCCGAGAAGGCCGGGAGGGCCAGGGTGCCACAGTTTGTAACTGGATCTTGATTTTGGAATTGTTTTGATTACGAATCGAAAAGTTATAAAACCTAAATGCTTCCACTGTGTTAGATCTGATCTAATTATTTAATCTAGTTTTATGAAAACTGATTTAGTCAATTAATGTGATTAATTGAGAATGATTAAATGACAAGTAACCTAGAATTCCCAAGAGTGGCATCAGAGCGGCTTTTACAAACGTTTAAATGTAATTAATAATCGATCTTTGTTTGTTGTTTTGTCAATACTTTTGTTTGACAAAAAGATCTAATCTTTTATGTGATGATTGTGATTGTGATTGTGATTATGATTCGAGCCCTAGGATCCGACCCATGTGATTGTATCTATTTGTTTTGTTTGATTGGTTGGTTTTTAAAATCTTGTATTTCTACGGGTATTTGGACCCGATTTAATAGAATAGGTTTCACTTTTGAAGCATATGGAGCATTTAACTAAGTTTCCTATTAGTGATGAGGATATATGTTTAATAGACAATGGAACTGCACATACAATTCTCAAAAGAAAGAATTATTTTACTAATATAATTTTAAAAGAGGCAAGCGTTAGTATTATATCTGGTAGTACAAAATTAATTGAGGGCTCTGGAGAAGCTCATATAGTGTTACCTGGTGGAACTTAATTTAAAATTAACAATGTGTTATATTCCCCACATTCCAAAAGTAATCTTATAATCTTTAAGTATATCCGTCTAAATGGATTTCATATTGCGACTACTTGTGAAGGACACGAAGTATTCCTACGAATCACAAACATAACTTTGGGTGAAAAGCAAGTATTAGAAAAATTACATACACTTGCCTCTGGTTTATATCATACCAAAATTTTTGCAATTGAATCAAATGTAGTCATAAACCAAAAGTTTATGGATCGAGAAAACTTTATTATTTGGCATGATCGGATAGGCCATCCCGGATCAATAATGATGCGAAAAATTATAGAAAATTCATGTGGGCATTCATTAAAGAACCAAAAGGTTCTTCTGACTAAAGATTTTACATGTGTTGCATGTTCATAAGGGAAGTTAATTACTCACCCATCGCTAACTAAAGTGGGGACTGAACCACTTGATTTTCTGGAAAGGATACACGGGGATATATGTAGACCTATACATCCTCCTAATGGACCATTTAAGTACTTCATGGTACTAATAGATGCATCAACTAGATGGTCACATGTGTGCTTATTATAAAGTCGTAATATGGCATTTGCACGACTACTTGCTCAGTTAATAAGGCTTATAGCACATTTTTCAGATTATCCCATTAAAAAGATTCGGTTAGACAATGCTTGTGAGTTTACTTCCCAAACATTTAATGATTATGCATATCTATTGGGATAAGTGTGAGCATCCTCTACCCCATCTACACACATAAAATGGACTTGTTGAATCACTTATCAAGCAACTTCAACTGGTTACAAGACCAATGATTATGAAATCAAAACTACCAGTTTGTACTTGCAGACTTGCAATTTTACATGCAGCAACACCAATTCGCATCAGGCAAACTAGTTATCATACTTCCTCCCTGTTACAAATGGTTTTTGGTCAAGAACCAAATATTTCCCATGTAAGGATTTTTGGTTGTGTTGTATATGTTCCAGTCGCTCCACCACAAAGCACAAAGATAGGACCTCGATGAAGTTTAGGAATATATGTTGGGTATGAAACACCATATATCATTAAGTATTTAGATCCATCAAGCAGAGATTTATTTAAGACTCGATTTGGTGATTTTCATTTTGATGAAACAATATTCCCAACATTAGGGGGAGACAAAAAACAGCTGGACTGTAATATAAGCTGGAATGAATTATCATTATTTCATCTTGATCCTCGAACTAAGCAATGTGAACTAGAAGTTCAAAGGATAATTCATTTACAAAGATTAGCAAATCAATTACCAGACTCATTCACTGACCCAAAGAGAGTGACAAAGTCACATATGCCAGTTGTTAATGCTCCAATAAAAAATAGTGTCACACAAGGACAACCATATTTTGGTAATGAGTCTAACACATGCTTGAAGCGCGGTAGACCAATCGGTTCTAAAGATAAAAATCCGCGAAAGAAAAAAGGAGAAAATATTGAAGATGGTCAAGTTGAGGTATTAATAATACGAGAAAAGGAATCTCTTAATGAGACATTAGACATGATGATTCCAGATGAAACCCATGTACCTGAAAATGAAGAGATCTCAATAAATTATATCTTGTTTAGAAAGGTATGGAACCGAAACAAAATTGATGTCGATGATAAATTTTCATATAATGTAGCACCAGAAGTAATGGAAAACAGTGAGGATCAAAAACCAAGATCTATTGAAAATTTGTTAACATAGAAATGATTGGCCAAAATTGAAAGACACAATTGAGACAGAATTGAATTCCATCGTAAAATGAGAAGTTTTTGGACCTGTAGTTCATACACCTGAAGGTGTAAAGCCGTAGGATATAAATGGGTCTTTGTGCGAAAACGTGTTGAAAAAAACGAGATTGTACGATATAAGGCACAATTGGTAGCACAATGATTTTCGCAAAGACCTGGTATTGATTATGAGGAGACATATTCTCCAGTGGTGGAAGGGATTGACCTGCGTCTAATGGATGTCGTGACAACTTACCTCAATGGCACACTTGATACCAATATTTACATGAAACTCCCTGAAGGATTCAAACTTCCAAAATCATTTCATTTCAGTTCTTGAGAACATCTTTCAATCAAATTAAACAAATCACTATATGGGCTAAAACAATGTGGGTGTATGTGGTATAATCGCTTGAGTGAGTATTTATTGAAAGAAGGTTATAAAAATAATTTTGTATGTCCATGCATTTTTATAAAGAAATCAGAATCTGGATATGTTATATTTGCTGCATACGTTGATGACTTAAATATAATTGGAACTCCTAATGAGCTCCATAAAGCAATTGAATATTTGAAAATAGAATTTGAAATGAAAGACCTTGAAAAGACAAAATTTTGTCTTGGCTTACAAATTGAACATCTTAAGGATGGAATCCTTGTGCACTAAGAAACCTACATAGAAAAACTGCTAAATAGATTTTATATGGACAAATCACATCCATTAAGTACTCCAATAGTTGTAAGATCTCTTGATGTTGAAAAAGACCCATTCCGACCTCCAAAAGAAAGAGATGAAATTATTGGCCCTGAAGTATCTTATTTAAGTGTAATTGGTGCATTGATGTTTCTTGCTAGTCATACACGACCTGATATATCGTTTTCTTTAAACTTATTGGCAAGATATAGTTCATGCCCAAGAAAGAGGCATTGGAATGGGATGAAACAAATACTTCGATACCTTCAAGGTACAAAAGACTTGGGTTTGTATTTTACTAACCAATCCAAAACAAGCTTGGTTGGTTTTGCAGATGCAAGATATATGTCTGATCCTCACACAGGTTGATCTCAAACTGGATATTTATTCACAACTGGAGGCACTGCAATTTCATGGCATTCTGTTAGGCAGACTATTACAACCACTTCATCTAATCATGCAGAAATATTGGCAATCCATGAAGCCAGTCGAGAATGTATCTGGTTAAGGACGGTAATACAACACATCCAGGGATCTTGTGGTATTTCTTCTCAAGACGAGGGACCAACAATCTCACATGAAGACAACGCTGCTTGTATTGCTCAACTTAAGGTAGGATACATCAAAGGTGACAGAACCAAACATATTTTGCCAATGTTCTTTTTCACACATGACTTACAAAAGAATTGTCATATTGTCGTCCAACAAATTCGTTCTATTGAAAATTTGGCAGACTTATTTACCAAATCACTTCCAACCTCAACATTTCAAAAATTGGTTTATGGGATCGAGATGCGTCAACTCAAGGATCTTAATTCATAATCATCATGGGGAGAAAATACGCGTTGCACTCTTTTTTCCTTAGCTAAGGTTTTTTCCCATTGGGATTTCCTTGCAAGGTTTTTATCGAGGCAACATCCATAAGAGTATTAAGTTGATAACCAAGGGGGAGTGTTATAAATATATTATTATGGTTATCAACAATTGTGTAGATAAACTTTATATTATTATTGATAAGTTTGAGTTGTAAGTTGATTGAGTTTCCTCCTCCTATATATACCTCAATGTATTACATACTCAATGATATAGAAAAATATTATCTGCTATTAGGCTCATTTCATAACATATTTCTCTTTTTTAAAACATATTTCTCTTTTCAAATAAAAAAGTCAATTACATATTTCTCCATGATAGGGAGAAATACGTAATTGATTTTAACGGTAATGTAAATATGTAATAAGGACTCTTAGTAAGGGATGTTGCATATAATATATTCGTTGAGGTACCTGAAATTATTTTATTGAGTGCAGAAAACTTTTAGACATATTTGAGTATTGTTATATAATAATTTTTTTCTACTTTGTTCACATCAGTTTAGGTCGGGTCATGCTAAAAAAAGACAATTATACTAAATTTATATACAAAACATAATGAAAGTATAATAAATTTGTAATTGTTTAGTACGAGTTTTCATCTTTTGAAATTTGCAATACATCGTATAAAAAGACTTTGCTAAATAACTGTTTCTTCACAAAACATACTACCTGCGCGTCTGCTCCTTACTAACAAATGTGAGTATGCCACTGTAGATAGTATTTTGTTGAACATGTTAAATAAAAAAATATAATAAATGATACCAATAAAAAATTTTAATAATATAAGAAAAAATTTTATTTAAAATTTCGTATAATTTAATGTCACACCCCAGGCCGGCGGGAACGGATCGTGTTTTCCCGTCGGGCGGAAGGTTCCCGGGGCACGATATCATGAGTGATAATCAAATGATCAGATTGTTTACATAGCACATGATAAATAAATTAGAAATTTCTAACACATCCATGATATAAAATTACAAGATTAAATTACACAGTATCGTTCATAATTTAATCAAGTAACTCTACCAAAAAGAATCAATGTAATTATATCTTATATATGTGCAAGATATACAAAAGATGATTCATGTTCTTGTTCCCAAAAGCATGCAACACAAAATAAAGCTAGGTCTTCTAAAAGTCCACTAGCTAAATCCTTGCATGAAAGTATCTACACATGTTCATCACCTGAGAAACATGTATTTAAACAAAGTCAACACTAGGTTGGTGAGTTCATAATTAAGTTAATGTAAAACCTTGATTCATTCACATGCACATTCACAATGATAATATGTTACTTGTATGATTGTTTGATTCACTTGTTCATCCAATGGCTCCTCAATAGTTATAGTCACAAGTACTATATCATCCTAGTAGTGTTGCTTATATATAGGGCATATGTAAGGGAACTAAGCCCTAGCCAACATCCCACCACAACACCACTAGAACTCCACACTACTTGTAATACAACTATTGATTCCCACTCTCAATTCACATGTTTATCTCTTCCTTGATCACCTGTGTTCTCATGTATAGAATAATAATATGGTAACGTTGCAATTATCAAACCGAAGTATTGATAACCAATATATGTGTTAAGGATGTTAGATTTATTCAATCTATTCCTTGAATTATTCTATAGTTGTGGGGTTAACTGTTGTTTCACTTTTAAATATTAAAAGTGTTAGTTAACTATTTGTAATGTAATCTCAATGCAACGTATAGAGCCCAAATGAAATCCATTGTAATCCTCACGTAATCAGATTACAATGCATTCCATTCACCTCTATTCCGCCGTGTGATCCCAAAGTCTCCATGTGGGATTGTCCTCGTGTGATTAACAAAGTTGAATAAGCACTTGTCTTATTACATCATGTTAATTATGTGTAAATGATAAGAATCCCATGAAGTTACGTTATCATGATCATCATTTACTGAAATCCATGTGATCCCAAAGCCTCAATGTGGGATTGTTCTCGTGTGATTAACAAAGTCGAATAAGAACTTGTCTTATTACATCATGTTAATTATGTGTAAATGATAAGAATCCCATGAAGTTACGTTATCATGATCATCATTTACTAAAATCCATGTGATCCCAAAGCCTCAATGTGGGATTGCTCTCGTGTGATTAACAAAGTCGAATAAGAACTTGTCTTATTACATCATGTTAATTATGTGTGAATGATAAGAATCCTCATGAAGTTACGTTATCATGATCATCATTCACTTGAAATCCATATGTTCACCATGTAATCCTTAAGCCGTAGTAAGAACATGTCTTAGTACCCTTAAGTGACGCAGGTGGTGGATACTCATATGCGATCATACTATCACATAGCATGTTTTTAAGGTGTAGATTAAGTGTTATAAGTGATTTACTTATCACACTTTATCAATTATAATGTGAAATGATATTAAGAAGATATTTTATCTTCTAATCATTTATGTGTTGTGAAGTGTCATCATGTTCCACTGTAATAGTTCTCATTGTTTGTTTGTATATGAATTGTCTCACTGTTTACTCATGTAGAATAACTAAGTATTATAAGATATAATCTTACAACTATGTTATTCAAATGTATTATTGATTATGAAATTACTTTATCATAATCATCTGAGGTTCCCTGTTATCTCATGATCATACAAGCATGCATACAATGATAAACGATAATAAACAGTTTAATATTATCTAAATCAATGTATAAATAACATGTTAAGCAAAACTTTTAAATAAATAAAAGTAAACATGTTTCTCAGCCCCGAAAGTTAAAATCAGTAAAGATTAAAGTAAAAGGGCATATGAACTCACCTTGTAATTGTAGGGTTGACTTAGCTTAAAAGAAGAAATGCACGCGCTCTTTGTTGTACTTGACTGATTGTTTCACGTTCCTGTATTGATTTCATGTGATTGTAACTTATAAGTATCGATTTTATAGATTTGTGCGCTTGTATGTGTTAGCCCTAACTTGGCTAACACTCGTAAGTCTCGGTAATTGATTTGGCCCTTATATATTGTTTGTTAATCCATTTTGGCTTCATACTACTTGAATTCACTTATTGAAACATTCCATCATATTGATCTAGATTTATGGTTTTTAAGTCCATAACTTTGTCATTCAACCTAAGTGTGATTTTAGGTTTATTCTCAATATTTCACATGTTGATTTTGTTAACCCATAAGAATTTTATTACATAGCCCATTAATAATCTCTTATTCTTGACTTGATTTGCGTTTAAAACTAGTGGGCCGAATGTTAACCGCGTGAGTCTCGTGTTTAATCCGTGGGCCACAATATTATGGGGATGGGCCGATTATGGGCCTTGGGTCGTGTAGCTGCACATGGGCCGAAAGAAATGGCTGTTGGGCTGATCAAGATGGGCCGAAATGATAGTGGGCTAGACATGGTTGTCATTGGGCCAACGAGTGCAACTGGGCCAAGATTAATGCTATGGGCCTGAACAAAAGAAGCTGGGCCAGTACTACTAATCTGTTAGACCAAAACAGATGCTAGTGGGCCTAGACATTTGAGGTGGGCCGAATACACAAGAGGTTGGATCAGTTTCTTGATCAGTTCAATAAATCAAAAATCATGCATCCATAGCAGCGAACCCTACACTCTAACTATGAGGTTCGTGAGTTCAAGTGATGGTTCGGGAGTCACATAGGTTTGTTGCTGATGCATGGTTTCGGCAAGGGTTCGTGGCTTCACTGGTTACAAGGTTCGTCACATTGCATGGGTTTGTGAGTCCCAAAGGGTTCGGCAACTGTGCAATGGTTCGTCGAGCATGCTGGACACAGAAGGTTCGTGAGCTAGGCCAGGGTTCGTTCATCTCACTGGTTCGGCTGTAGCGGGTTCGCACCATGAGAAAAGGTTCGTGAACATGGGTGACTCGAGGGAGGGTTCGGTGGATCATGAAGGTTCCCATGCCGAACCCGTACCTGCAACCAGCGCCATCTCCATCAAACTCTAGAATTTCGGGGTTAGCTACTCGACATGTGTAATCCCAGAAACAGCTTTCAAACGTGTGGGTTCGAGTTAGGGACTGGTTAGACCCGGTTTTTGGTGTGTAAGTCAAACCAAGAGACAAAAACCCTAAAATCCGTGAACTTTAATGCTTCATACCTCATGATTTCGTGGATAACTCTTTAGATCTGTTGTACTTCTATGTAGAGCTCGTCAAGGGCTACGCGTGGGCGCAAGAATCACTCGAATCGGTTGAGAAACGAGGAAGTTATGAGCATTTGAAGGTGGTTTGTGGTGGGGAAAAATGGTGGCCGGATTTTGTAGAAGGAGAGAGAGTGGAAAGATGTAAAATGAGAAAAGAAGAGTCATTTAGGGTTTTTATACTACGCGTGGTGTCCGGGTCCGTTTCGGTTGCTGGGTTCGCATTTTCGTCGCGTAACCGAAAAATTACGCGTAATTAATATAAATAAATACAAGAATGTTATTTAAATTAATTGATGAGTTTCAAAATTGTAAAATGTTATTTATTTTATTTTATTAAAATTATAATCGTTTCGGGTCGTTTTTTTTTTGTTTCGTCGAATCGCGTCACCATCGCGCGTATTCGTTCGAATCGTCATTCGAACGAACACGACGATGGTTTTGCTTTCCGAATTTTGTTTTCTACTTTCCAGTCATGGTTTCAGAACGTTAAACTCACAGATGTGTTTGTGTGAATCGTCACCAACGCAAACACACTGTCAGTTCGTTATTCTGAAACGACACTGCAGTTTATGTTTGAATTGTGTTTCCTCACTGTCGAACTCAACTAAACATCATGTTATCACTTTGTTTTCACATTGAATTGTCTGCCATCTGAATCCTGTCATCTATGGATATCAGATCGCAACCGATTTGTTTCTGTTATTTACTTGAACACTGTTGTTTCTCATGATCTGTTGTGTTAATTGTACTTAAGTTTTTACTTAAATACACACAACTAAAGTGTCAAATGTACGTTGTACTTAATGTATCTAAGTTTACACGAAAATACGTACAACAATTTCTTGTATTTAAGAATCTGTTAACACAAACACTGTTTACAATCACATGTACGTACACATAGTTACTGTAGAAAGTACACGCACCGTACGGACTTGCCGGCCGGTCAGGTACTAGTTGTCATATTTAATATTTTAAGTAATAAAATAATTATATTATTATTTAAACATTTCGTTTAAAATATTGTTTTTAAAATTTTTTATAACAATTTGGTATTAATAAAAGTGTGTTTTTTAATATTAATGTATTAAAAATATTTTTTAAATTTAAAACGAAAAATCAAAGTTGAGGCGCTATAAGAAAATATCATGTGTTTTAGAAAACTTGATATATTAAAATGCTAGATAGATAGATTATTTAGATGGAAAGACCCTTCAAATACTAACTTGATTCTAGAGAATGCAAACAAGGACGGTCGTTTCCAATATATTAAAGGACTAGTCGAATAAGGATTGGCCAATTCGACTAGTTTAGTCATTCCACCGATCAGAAATGAGCGACCTATTTGGATATAAAATAATCAATTGGTTACGCAAAGAGTCGACACACCAATTCAAACCAGACTTAACATATGAACCGACTATATAATTAGGGTGCTGATTTTTTTGCTAAAACCTCACTTTTATGAAGGAGTTGTTCCCCAAACAAATTTCTTTATACAACATAAGACGTTTAAAATATCACAAAACACAAACATTTTCTCATGGGTAGCTCATATGTGTGGTTGGGCCAAGCTGTGATAGTTGCATACAAGAATTACGTCATTAATGGTGTGATCACATTTGGTCGTTCTAGAAATCCGTGCTAATTTGGCGATTGAAATTACTACAGGTTGATAGTACATGAGAAATGATGAACGTGGGCGAAAACCGTGAGTAAAACGGAGTCCTGGATTGCCCAGAATCGAAAAACGAAGAAAAATTTCTAAGTATTGGATTTCTGGCCTCGTCGCGGTAGCGAAGGATGGGATAAGGGTTCTCCGCGGTACGCGATGCATGAAAAATATCTCAGATTCCCGAATTTCTTCGCGGTACGCGAAGCCCTCCTTGGCTTCTGGTCGCGGTACGCGACGGGTGTGGCGGTGGAGAAAGTTGATCTTCTTCATCAGAATTCATGCAGATCATATTTTTTTGTAAACTCTCGAACTTCTTCGACCACCAGACGAAAAACCACCTGCTTCCACCATCTAAACACCCTTCTGAAGCTGCCAAACTCCACAGATTGCACCCGGGAACGTGTTTTCAATTCCTGATCGTTGTTATAACCGCAGAAACTCAGTCAGATTAGGTATTGATCCGTCTAAATCTTCTAGTTTGATTTGATTGATTAGATCTTGATTTTGAACGTAATGACATAGTTAGGATTGTTGATTATTGCCTAGATGATGGCTAGGATTGATTATAAATGAAGAACACATGTTTTAACGGTTAAATCCTTGTTTTGATCCGTTGTAATGCCCGGTTTGCATGAAATCATAACCATGATTATAATGGTTTAAACCATTTGATTATGACAATGTAGGTGATTAGTTGGGTTAATCTTTGAAATGCAAGGTTAAATCCAAGTGTTTCAAACTAATCACAATCATTAACATACTCATTGGAATGATTATCTGATGTTTATGATAACTGTCAGATTAGTATGTTAAACCTAATTATTACACCTATTCTGATGCTATATTGTGATATTTCATGATATTTGGGTAATCAATAACAAGGATTGATCATTCCTAAGCCATTAAATTATCTAGAAACTGTTACAGTATCATAATCAACAACATTAACTATTTGGTTAATCCGAGATTATTCTGATTAATCAAGAGTGTCATCAACCTATTATTGGGAATCTAATGCAATGTAGGTTCCTACATTATCATACATTTGTAACAACCGGAAATTTAGCACATTTGAACGTGCTTGAAATCCACGATGATTTGACAAACGAAATTATTACAGGATGTAAGTATGTGAGAAATGGTGAACGTGGGCGAAAACGGTACGCGAAACGGGGTTACGGATTGTCCGGAAGCGAAAAACGAAGAAGTATTTCAAAGTATTGAACTTGTGGTGTCTTCGCGGTACGCTAAGGATGAGGTCGAAGACTCCTTCGCGGTACGCGAAGAACGTAACATGTCTGAATCTTCCGCATTTCTTCGCGGTACGCGAAGGATTCTGTGGCTTCTTGTCGCGGTACGCGAAACGTCAGCAGATCGCATGTGGGCTTAAAAAGTCAAGGTTTCAGCCTTATCTTCATTTTTATCCTTCTAGTCGACGACACCACCACTTTTCACGAAAAACCACCATTCCAAACCACTGAATTTTCAGTTTTGAAGCCTCTGGAACTTTTAGATCGTATCAAGAAACGTTTATACAAGTCCAGAACGTCTTTTTAACCGCAGGAATCCGTCAGAAAAGGTAATGGTTTATTTTAACCTTCTAGATTGATAATGATTGAATAAATCTTGTTTCTGAACGTAATGATATAGTTAGGGTTGTTGATTATTGCCTAGATGATGGCTAGGATTGGTTTTAAATGAACAAACTCGAACTGTTAACGGGTAAATCCTTGTTTTGAGCCGTTGTAATGCCCGGTTTGCATGGAATCATAACAATGGTTATAATGGTTTAAACCATGTGATTATGACACTGTAGGGGATTAGTTGGATTAATCCTTGACATGCAATGTGAAATCCAGGTGTTTCAAACTAATCACAACCATTAACATACTCATTGGAATGGTAATCTGGTGTTTATGATAACAGGCAGATTAGTATGTAAATATGGTTGTTACACCTATTCTAATGCTATGTTGTGATATTTCATGATATCTGGGTAATCAATAACAAGGATTGGTCAGTTCTAAGCCATTAATCTGTCTAGGAACCTGTTTTAGCAGTTCAATCAACAACATTAACTATTTGATTAATCCAAGACTAATCAAGTGTGTTATCAACCTAATATCGGTTTGATGACTATCAAGGCAATGTCTTTGACATTGAACGTTCAGAAAGATTTAATCTGTAAGTTAAAGTATAGATAGCTAATTAAACGCAAACCAATGCAGAGTTATACCGTTAGTACCAGTTTACGAGGGATTTTGCTACAGTAAGACATCAAGTGAGTTCTTATAGCCCTATTTTAAATGTTTTATCATTTTGGGCTGATATGCATGTTACAAAGTTATTTTATGAAAGTGATTGTAACCTGATTATGATCAGATAAAGTATGTTTTCAGGAAAAAAAGGTTTTCAAGTAAGGAATGTTTTTTTTAAATGTAAAGAATATTTTAAGTCTCAACTGTAGTTGAGAAGTAAATGATTTTTAAGAGTCTCTGAGGAGACGTAACGAATGTTTGAATTCTCAACTGAGGTTGAGAAGGAAATGATTTTTAAAAGACATCGACCGAGGTCGAGAAGGAAATGTAATATTGATGTCCCGGCTGCGGTTGGGCAAGACCTGAGCACTGCGGTGCGGAGGACTGGGTATGATATGATAGTTTAAATGATTTAAACTATGTTATGTATGAATGATGTATGTTAAGAAGTCTTGTACCGGTATGAGCCGTCAATTTCGATTGATGGTTTAAGAAGTCCTGTGCAAGAACAGGCCTGCCGACTGTGTGTCGCCAGTTGAGGAAATCTTATGCATGTATAAGTTATCGACTTCGGGTTGATAGTTTAAGAAGTCTTGTGCAAGCATGTTGACTTCGATCAACAGGACAGGCTACATTTATGTGTCGTAAGATTGATGTTATGATGTCATATATATTATGTATATGAAATGTTTTAGGTACAGTATGACTGTGACTGCTGACTTCGGTCGGTAGTGAGTTATGATGCTATGTATGATATGACTTATGTTATGTTATATACCTATATGAATGAGTAAAGATTTTTATGAAAAGTTAACTTAGAACTCACCAGCGAAAGCTGACTTGTTTTAGCATGTATATCAGGTTAAATGGTATTGTGAAGGCATAGCAGGAAGGCTCGAGGCATACACTGAGAACTACCCTGGCATGAACT
The DNA here is from genome assembly GCA_009363875.1 of Mikania micrantha. Taxonomy (NCBI): domain Eukaryota; kingdom Viridiplantae; phylum Streptophyta; class Magnoliopsida; order Asterales; family Asteraceae; genus Mikania; species Mikania micrantha. Next base: position 17,075,988 of record CM018695.1, read on the forward strand.
GGTTATGCTATATATAGACGGGTGTTGTGCATGAAAGTTTGTTTGGATATGTATAATATGTGTGCCAAGTTTTATGTAACCACCTGATATTCCGCTGCTATAGTAATGTAAATTCGGTTTAATGACTATGAGTTTGATGATCTGCCAACCGAGGGGACTCCCGGGATTCGGGGCCTCACAACATTGTATGATATGATAACAAATTAATCAATTAAACATTTAATATCGGTTTGATGACTTACAAAGCAATGTCTTTGACATTGAACGTTCAGAAAGATCTAATTAGTAAACTAGAACATAAATAACTCATTAAATATAACTAAATGCAGAATCATCTCTTTGTCATCAGGTGAGTTTCGTGCAACCCCCTTTTCTTTTTAATGTTTTATAAATATCGGGGTAACTCTGTAAATCCTTTTCTGAACATATGATATGCATCAGTGTTATCTGTGTGATTTCATGTGACTTTTGTGTGATTTCATGGGATTTTGCCGTTAGTATCTTTATCACAGTATCAAAAGACCTCATTTCATGAACTGTATCTAGTGAACCCGTGTGGGACCGAATAGAAAACATTGATAGTACTATTGGCTGACAACCCATTTGCCGGGAGCTTGCAACTCCCCTTGGTGTAAATGTTTGTTATATATTTCCAAAACTTCTTAATGTAAGTGATAAACATTAAGACAATGAGGCACCAAGATATTTACCGACGGGTAATATCTTCACAGAACAAGAACATATCAGTCCGAAAGGAACTAGATACGGGTCCCATGGTTATCTTGAACATAACATTTTGTGAACTTATATCACATATCATATTGTGAAACATGATTTTATGATCTCACCAGCTTTGTGCTGACGTTTCAAACTCAAACCTTTTTGCAGGTAAACAGTAATCGCCGGTGAGGACACACTTTTGGAGTACTTGCACTTGAATAATTAGTTTTGTAATTAAACAAATTTAGCTGTAATGTAATTGTGATTGCGACAACCTGGTAATGTAATTATTTTAAGTTAATCTGTGTGCTTGTGATATCGGATCAAGTAAGTCACCCTTCACCTCAGAGACATCACCACTATGCTTCCACAACCGTTTCAGTGACATCATCATCAGGTGACAAGAGGTGGGGGTGTGACACAAGCTATGGTTTGGCGTCACCCAAAACATAGGCACCTTAACTAAAAAAAAAGTTATATATATGTGGGGGGGCTTTGGATGTTGGATACTGAACTCATGGCCCACAAAGAGGAAAAGCAGGAGAGGTGGAGAGCTCCAATCGAAAAGAAGAGTGAGAATCAAAGTCCAGATCGTCACCTAGGCAAAGAACCAAAGAACTCCACAGTCCACAAATGATCAAATTTGAATCCTCTTAATTCTCATTACCCTTGTCAACTGCATTTTGTAACAACTGATTAGAATTAAAAAAAATAAATCAAAGAACTCAGGATCGTCTGTTTTTCTCATATATCTTCATCTCATGGTCCCATTGGTGCCAACGAAAACCTACCTACAGTTACGTTCACACCCCACAGTTATTGTATTACGTGTGTAGCATTAACTCGATACTATGTGTCACACCCTGCGCCGCATGCAAAATCCACAGCGCAGTGACTACAATTGAATCATAACTAGGTGTTGAATAGAACAATCATAGTGTTTATTATGTTGCATAATATTTAAAAGTAGTTTAATTGCATGCCAGAACTAACTACCAAAATAATTTACCACAAATCGACCTCAAAATAGTGCTTACAAAATAAGAACAGACAAGATAATTAAACAAAATGATTTAATGAGTTTCTAAATCCATCCTAGTTGTTTCTTGATCGTGTTCTATCTTAACTAGGTCGCCTTAATTGTTCGTGAAGTAACATATCCTTGATTTCCTGACACATGTGAGAAAAACAGTCAACTATGAATAGTTGGTGAGAAACATAGGTTTTATGACAATAATAAACAATGATGAACCATTATAAAGTATATTGTAAAATGCATACCATATAAGTTGTAACATGATAATTGTAACCCAAATTATCATCAAGTAAAATGAAGGATGAGGTCAGTCCACTACTGCCCATGATGTTATGTCTAACTTTTGATCAAGTCCCAAATTATATTTGGTGTTACATTTCTTGTTAACATAAATGTGTTTGCATTTTTGATTTGTTGTTTGAAACACTTCTGAGTTTGTTTGGGGAGAAACCTAGTCCGAACGACGTTTGAACTCGCATCTGTTTGAGAAGGAAATGAATTTCGAAAATTTACAGCTTTAGTCCCTTTTGTTTATCTTTGCCTGTTTTTGAGCTTATAACTTTCTCTACACACAAACAAAGTATTCTTATCAACCCTTTTAGTCCCTCAACTTCTAAACTATGTTATTTTATGTGATGAACTTTGCTATAAAAAGATTTTATTAAATATATTAGTTTAGGTTATGATGTAACTGTGTGATTAAAATTATATTTTTATAAACCTTTGTTTTATATAATAACTTAATTTTATTTATTATATTTAGAGATATATAGAATTTTTTTTTTTACTGTGTAATTAGTTAAAAATCTACTTTAATAAAACTAAATAATATTTCTTGTTATTCACGATCAAACTTATTTAACTTTGTAAAAAACTTTAGTTTTTATATATATTGTTATAAAAATATATAAGTACATAAATATATATAGAGACAGAGAGGATGGAATTTTTAATAACCCTTATCTTTTGTTACAACACATTAACTATCATCCAATGGTTACTTTAAAAAGGTAAGTGTATAGGATCGTGCCACGTGTCAATTTCTTTTTTTTTTTAATATGAAGGGCATTTAGGACATTTGTCATTTATGTAAAGTTTACCCCCGTTTTTTAAACATTCATAACTTTTTTATACTATATTATTTTTTTAAAAAAAATTTCAACATTATACTCGTCTCATTTTTCTCTTTAATTTCTTCATAGTCTCGACTAGTTTTTTTTATTTATTTTTTTGATGTCATGTATTTACATCATTGTAACGAGCTTGAAGATATCAAATTAATTAGAAATTTTTTAACAATGGTAAATTACACTAATGTAACACAAAATGAAGTAATTTACAATGACATAATTAACGGTGACGTAACACATTATTTACAGTGATGTAATTTTCTCTTAAATTCCCATGATAATGTTGACTAGTTTTTTTTATTTTTTTTCTCATTGTCCATTATTTACATCCATGTAACGAGCTTATATATAACACATTATTTTGAATTTTTTCTAACAATGATAAATTATAGTGATGTAATATAACACATTATTTTATTTTTTTCTCTAACAATGATAATTAAAATGATAAATTACAGTGATGTAATATAACACATTATTTTGATTTTTTCTCTAACAATGATAATTATAGTGATGTAATTTATCATTGTTCGAAAAAAATTCAAACTAATTTGTTGTGTTTTGGCTCATTACAAATTAGGGATGAGCAAAAAGCAAAAAAAACGAAACGAAACCGAATTAACCGAAAAAACCGAACCGGAAACAAATTAACCGAAAAAACCGAACCAGAACCAAATTAACCGAATTAACCGAAAAAACCGAAACCGAATTTTACGTCAATGTAAATTACATCACGGTAAATTACGTCAATGTAAATTACATCACTGTAATTTATCATTGTTAGAAAAAATTTCAAATAAATTTGTTATATTTAATTTTGTTACAATGATGTAAATATAGGGCATCTAAAAAAAGTAAAAAAAATAGTCGAGACTATAACGGAATTAAAAAGAAAAATGAGACGAATATAATGGTGCAATTTTTTTAAAAAAATAATATACTATAAAAAAGTTATTAATGTTTAAAAATGAGGAGGGGGACAGTTATAAAAGTAAAATGACTATGATGTCCTTTTTAATATTTTAATGAAAAGCTTATGTGTAATTTTATTATGGTTGAAATTGGTTATGTAGTTGTAGGAAAAAAAGAGGGTTATTTTTTATACCCTTCCATATATATATATTTAGGATTGTGATCTAATTATAACCCCCCCTTATGGTAATAACCCATTAACTCTAATTACCTAATCAAAATTAAACACATGGTTTTATATTATTAAACCAGCCAAGAAAACCCGTGTATTACACAGGTTGAATAATAAAAATTATATTTTATTTATATTAAATTATAATAATTATTTAATAATTATAAAATTATATTTAAGATAAGATATAATTGAATAATTCTTATTGTTTATTAAACTTTAATTTATAAATTGGTAATTATTGGAATAAGACAAATTATATTTTTAAATATTTAATTATATAATCAAATTACTAAAAATTAATATTATTTAGTAGGAGAGAGAGGCGGGAAAAAACATTTTCAGATTTAACCAGGACGCGCCACGTGTCTCCTACAAATACATCTTTATTAGAGTAGGTAGATCTAATAAGGGCATATTAATAATTTGGGTTATGTACTACCTTACCCCCTCTTTTTTTATACATCCATAACTTTTTTATACTATAATATTTTTTTTATAAAAATTGCACCATTTTACTCGTCTTATTTTTCTCTTTAATTCCGTTATAGTCTTGACTAGGTTTTTTTATTTTTTTCGTATGTTCGTATCTACACCAATGTAACAAGTATAAAAATAACAAATTATCTGTAACGAGTTGTAATGAATTTGGGTTTACATTGTTGTAGAATAAATAGGGGTTACGTTTAAGAGTGTAAACGAGCCAAGCCTATCCCGAGGTCGTTAATTACGTTATATTCTTGACTAGGTATTTTTATTTTTTCCGGATGCTCCAAAATTCGTTATATTTACAAGATTGTAAATACATTTTAATACTTTAAAAAAATTATATATATAAGATTGTAAATACATTTTAATACTTTAAAAAAAAATAGTATAACATTTTGTTAATAAAAACCAAAATTCGTCCTTGTAAATACATCTTAATACTGTTAAAAAAAATATACCTACAAGATTGTAAATACATTTTAATACTTTAAAAAAAATACTATAACATTTTGATGATAAAAACCAAAATTCGTTGCATCTACAAGATTGTAAATACATTTTAATACTTTAAAAATTATATCTACAAGATTGTAAACACGTTTTAATACTTTAAAAACCAAATTTGTTACAAAATCAAGAATATAACGTAATTAACGAGCATCCGGAAAAAATAAAAAAACCTAGTCAATAATAAAACGTAATTAACGACCTCGGGATCGGTTTGGCTCGTTTACACTCTTAAACGTAACCCTATTTATTCTACAACAATGTAAACCCAAATTCGTTAAAACTCGTTACAAATAATTTGTTATTTTTATACTTGTTACATTGGTGTAAATACGAACATCCTAAAAAAATAAAAAAAAACCTAGTCAAGACTATAACGGAATTAAAGAGAAAAACAAGACGAGTAAAATGGTGCAATTTTTTATAAAAAAATATTATAGTATAAAAAAGTTATGGATGTATAAAAAAAGAGGGGGTAACTTTAATAATATAGCAAATTACATTAATACCCTTATTTCATTTTCTTTCAAATCAAATATATTATTTTATTATAATTTAATATGAACCATTAGATTGAGATCTTAGAATTTGATCCTCAAATATGGTGTGGTTATTGGGTTATTGCTCTATCTTAGAGTTATGAATTGATCACTTCTATATATATATATGGTAATGTTCTAATACTAACCCTCTCTTACGGCGATAACCCATTAACTTTGCCAAAAAATAGCCGAATCTTGAATTTTTTTTAAACATCATTGTAACACAATTTGAACACCATGTTCTTTTATGAGTTTGGGCTAATTCATTACCGTTTGGGCTCTTACAGTACTGTAGGTGTTTAAATATTTAAAACTTACAGTACTGTAGCAAAAAACTTACAACGATCATATTTTTTAAACGGTGATGAATTAGCCCAAACTCAAAAAAGAACATAGTGTTCTAATTGTGTTACAATGATGTTCAAAAAAAAATTCAAGATTCGGCTTCGTTTTGGCAAAGTTAATGGGTTATCGCCGTAAGAAAGGGTTATTATTTGATCCCAATCCTATATATATATATATATATATATAACTTATCTTTTTTTGTATAATAATATAATTGATAATGTTTTGTTTTATATAACTTATATATAGATATAAAATTTATATATTACAAATCTAAAAATATGTTTCCATTTATTAAGTTTTACAATTCCTTAGCTGGTAAGTATTTATGTATAAACATGCATGGATATGTATACACACACCTATATATATACACACACACACTTATCCTTGCATGTGTTTATTTAATAACTAAAATTTTTTAAGATAGTCCATAACTTTTTTTATAAACTTTGACAGGATTTCATTTTAAGTTTAAATACAAAAAAAAAATAAAACCCTAAAGGTTACATCCTGAGTCTAACCATGTGAACGAATTTGGATTCTCTAGGTTTTCAATGTTTTTTAGGAAAATTATGTGACAATTGGGTTTTCCTGTCTACCTCTTAGGATTCCTCGTGATTCAAGGTATTAACTTATATATTTTGATTGTTTCCTTTATACCCTTATGCTTTTGGCATGCTGATATTGTTGACACTGATCAAGTGATACAATTTTTTTGAATCTTTAAACGATATTTGTGTAGAGAGGCTGACTAGGTAATCCGTTAAATATCCCGGTGATCATTCACATGACTCTTTGGATCATTCTTTAGCATTAGCGAGATTGACCTTGTGTTCAAATGGTTTTGATTGTTTCCTGAGTTGTCATATATTTATTGATCGGTTATATCTGGTATCTCATTCCCAAAAGTATTGAAGTTAGCATTAAGATTCCAAGTCTAGGTATTAATTTTCATTATATGATTTCTTAGTTTCTTTACTTCGTTTCAGTTTTCTAGGTTATCCTATTTAATTGTTCCTTAATTATCAAAACTTTTTACAAAACATTAATTTCTATATTTAGTAATTTCCTTCTTTAGTCTTCGCTTTGTCATTATTAGGTTATTTCTAAGATTACGTATTCGATATCCGGTCTTGCATGTTCTATTATTGCATACATTAGGTTTACTTGCGTATAATATGTAGTTTTGTTTAGGTTAATTATGTTTTTATTACTCGGTTGTGTTGAGCCATTATTTATATATATAAACTGCACATCATTAACGTTAGGTTGTTAACTTATAAGTTTAGGTCATGATTATTAAGTCGAATTCATGTAACACATCTTGGATTTAACAACAAAACCAATAGTATGTAACCGAATGAGCTAAAATTGATGAAGTCAAAGTCTAAACAACTTAAAATAATTTCATTTCAAGTCAAATCAAGTCTCGTTTTCATTCAAAGTCAAACTTTGAAATCGTGACGAATGTCACAATAGCCAAAATTACATTGTTTTTAAATCTTTAACAATAATAAATGTATGCATACATTTAAAAGAAGAAAGTGTTGTATATTTGTAACATTGATATTAAAAAATTATAGATTTGGATCGATCTTAGCAAAGAAAAAAAGTTTAAATTACAAATGACATTTTATGTGAGAAATGTACGAAATCTGCTTGATAAAATTACAAAAGCTTTAATTATTCTTGAGTGACTTTATCATACAGATGCAACGTGATTACCCATAAATCATCTGTGTGTGATAACTGTGTATGCATGATAAAATCATGCAATAACAAAACACGTGCATTATTTATCGAGCAAACTTCATACATTCGCATGCAAAAAGAAAACATTTGTATTTGAATCGGCTCATAGACATTTAAATGTGAACTAATACTTATGAAGTGTTAAAATAATCTTTTATAGTCATGTTGTTAAAGAGAATAAAAATATTTATCCTTTAAAAAAGTTATTTTAATGGTATTTAAACATATAGTTATAAATGATTATTTTATTTATTAAGTAATGTTAGTTCTTAGTTAGTTAAGATCAAAATTTAATATTTATAATCATGCGTGTAAACAGTATAAAAGTGATCTACTGTATGGAAAAATATTTCTATATTTCTTAACTCAAGTGGGCATAATTTATATATTTTATTTCTTTACTATACACATATATATATATATATAATGAACTAGGTTAAATCATGTGTGTTACACGGGTTTAATATACAAAATATTATATATTTTTTAACAAAAAAAGTTATGTCTATAAAAAAAATAAGAATTGCACTTGAATTTTTTTTTTATAATTATACATATTGTATTTTAACATTCAAATTATCCTATCAAGTTAAATATTTTAAAATATTTAAAAAAAAATCATGGATAATAATAATAATAATAATAATTATTATTATTATTATTATTATTATTGAATATTTTAATGAACATAATTTGAAGTTAATGATAGTAAGAGACCTAAATAGAAGTTTAGATAAGAAAAGAAGTTTAACTAATAACCTTATATCTAATTGCAGATGACTTTATTTGCTTAATAATATATTATTTTTTTTTCATATTTATAATTCACAATGCATGATTAAATAATGGATATCAATAATTAAATAATAGATACACATTGAACAACAAAAACTAAATGACTACAATGATAATAAATGTAACCAATTATTTATATTTTTTAAAATAAGAGTTATAAAAAAAGAAATAAAATATATGAATATTTAAGTTAATTTTCATATTTTATTATATAATTAGCTGAATAAGTAAAAATATTTATATAATAACATTTAATAATATTACTATACATAAAAAGAATTAACTTTTATAAATTATAAATATACCATAAATTGTAAAATATATAAATAAGTCCTTAGTTTTTGTAACTATAATTAAATGTATATTATTCAGCTAATTATATAATAAAATATGAAAATTAACTTTAATATTCATATATTTTATTTCTTTTTTTGTAACTCTTAATTTAAAAAATATAAATAATTGGTAACATTTATTATCATTGTAGTCAATTACTTTTTGTTTTTCAATGTGTATCTATTGTTTAATTATTGATATCAATTATTTAATCATACATTGTGAATTATAAATATGAAAAATAAAAATATATTATTAAGCAAATAAAGTTATCTGCAATTAGATATAAGATTTTTAGTTAAATTTCTTTTCTTATCTAAACTTCTATTTAGGTCTCTTACTATCATTAACTTCAAATTATGTTCATTAAAATATTCAATAATAATAATAATAATAATAATAATAATAATAATAATAATAATAATTGTTACTATTATTATTTTCCATGGATTATTTTTAAATATTTAAAATATTTAGCTTGATAGGATGATTTGAATATTAAAATACAATATGTATAATTATAAAAAAAATTCAAGTGTAATTCTTATTTTATATATACATAACTTTTTTTATTAAAAAGTGAACATTTTGTATATTAAACATGTGTAACAAATGTGATTTAACCCAGTTTATTATAAAGTATAGATATAGATTGTTAAAGTGAATAAAAATAATTATCATTTAAAATAAAAAGAAGTTATTTTAATGGTATTTAAACACATGGCTATAAATAATTCTTTTATTTATTAACTAATGTTAGTTCTTAATTAGTTAAGATCAAAATTAAATATTTATAATCACCAATCACGTGTGTAAATAGTATAAAAGTAATTTTTCTCTACTTTATGGAAAAATATTTCTATATTTCTTAACTCAAGTGGCATAAATTATATATTTTATTTCTTTACTATGCATAAATAGGGGAAGGATCAAATGTTAACCCTTCCTTATTGCGATAATCGCATAACCTTAGCACTTTTTTGCATTTTTTGCCCGAATCTTTGTTTTTTTTTCATGGTCTTTATTATACATAAATAGGGGGTTTCTTTTTTGTGTTTTTGTTAATTCATCACCGTTTAGAAATTATTTACAAGTGTAAGTAAGTGTAAGTGTAAATAAGTGTAAGTACTTACACTTACTTACATCACATATCTGATGTAAGTGTGATGTAAGTAAGTGTAAGTACTTACACTTGTAAATAATTTCTAAACGGTGATGAATTAACAAAAACACAAAAAAGAAACCCCTCTATTTATGTATAATAAAGACCATGAAAAAAAAACAAAGATTCGGGCAAAAAACGCAAAAAATGCCAGGGTTATGCGGTTATCGCAATAAGGAAGGGTTAACAAAGGAACCATCCCATGCATACATACATACATACATACATACATACATACATACATACATACATACATACATACATACATACAATGAATTTAAACAATGTATCCATAATACTACTATGCTAAACCACCCTTATAATTAAGAAAAACGTATCAAAATAACTTGTCCCAAATATACAAGAAGTGATGTTTGTGAAGAATAAATCAATTATGTATTCTAACAATGTTTTTGTCGAACCATTATTTCTCAAATAAAACGTTATAGATAACTTAATAATGATAGATTTTTATCTATTTCCACATAAATATATATCCTAATTTCACCTTTTAATATGTAACAGGAAAGTTTTGTGGTCAACTTTATTCTAATTTCACCATTTAACATCGTACCTAAACCATTGAGTTTATTCCACATATAGAAACCACACAAATTGAAACATGCCCACGTGTCATTGCCACCTTAAACGGGAGCCAACTATATATACACACAAAATCACCATCCTTTCCCATTATTGTCGTTGGCCTGTTCGTGCTCGACCATTTTGTACCCCTGCCACCACCCTCCACCTCCGGTTAGCATACAGAAGTTGCAAAGCAACTTTTAAGGAGGCGGAGGGGGTGATCTTCGACGATCATTGTCCCATCGTCGAATTAGCGATCAATTGATCGATCATGGGGAAGAAAAGAGAGTCATCCGTGAACATGTTGTTCGTTGCTTTGCTTCGACGGCAATCGATGAAGGTAAAGATCTTCTTAGCCATGACGGCATTAATTTCTGCTCTCGCCGCTCTTAGAAGTTTCGTCACAAACTACAATAACTTGTTCGTTGCCTCGGAATTGATTCACGCCATGGGAATAATTGCTCTAATTTGGAAGCTCACAACCCGAAAAACATGCTCTGGTATGTTACACGTTATCTCTACAAATATTCATGATTCACGCCATGTAGTACACATCAACCCAAACATATCACGAATATTCATGGAATAACACAAACACAACACGTTTAAAATGAATAAGTTTTATTTTATATTTTATATGTACTAATACTTTAGAATTATAAATTTAAATAAATATATGTGTGTGTATGCATTAATGTATACAAAAAATGTGTTTCGTATAATATATCATTTAAAGAAAAAAAAGGTGTGTACACCCACGAACCTATTAGATCGAACCGAATATGACCCATTTAGTTAAACATGCCCGCATGTATGACCTAGACTAGTTTATATTAAGCCTTAAGCTCAAACACGAATTTCATGCATGTTAGGTTTGCATCTTGTTTTTGTGAAGTGTTATGAATTCACAACTCTATTGACTGCAACCCATGCTATATAATCTGATCACAAATCATACCAAATTAATCCTTTCTATAGCAAATTTCACCAAATCATCTTGTTTAGAGTTAACTTACAATATATATGATCGATCGTGTTCTTTCAGGGCTTTCGTTGCAGACTCAAGAGCTCACGGCTTTAGTTTTAGCTATAAAAATATGTTGTAGATTTGAAATTGGGCATAACATCCACACATTACTCGACATTGCTTCGTTGTTGTCTACTCTTTGGGTCATCTACATGATGAGATTTAAGTTGTATGTGACTTACAATCAACATCTGGACAGAACCCCTAAATTCTGTTTGGTAAACCCCCAACTTTTTGATCATATTTCAATCTAGTTTTTCATATTGCAATCAATATCTAATTTATTTTTGTTACTATGATAAATATCATGTGTTATAGAGTTTAAAAACTAAAATGTTATATACTAAGTAACAAAACTTGTTTTTTAAAATAATTAATTTTAAGAAAACTAGTTACTTTTTTACAAAATTTTTATTTTTTCTATAAATACAAATTCAAAACAAATCTTATTTTTAAATTTTTTTTGTAAAAATGTTTCAGTGTGTTTTTTAATAAAACTATTTTTAATAAGAAAAATATATATAATTATAATTATCATTTAAAAGGAGAGAGAATTCATTAAGAGGATAAAAATGACATGGGCAATAATAGTTTAAGAAAATAACAGATGTTAATAGTTGAAAAATTGACATATATAAAAAAAGATGTCTGTTTATTACAATAGTAAGTTTGGGAATGTTTATTTAATTTTAAAAGCACTATTTGTTAAACATACTTATTAATTTACGACTTTTTAAAAATGAATTTTTGAAGAAGTATTTGGATTATCTTATCAAAAAACTAAAAGACATTTCAAAAAACAGGAATTATAACTTTTTAAAAACAACTTTTTAACCTTAATTAAAAAGCTAAAACAAAAAACCTTTTGTCATTGCCATATATATTTAACTTATTGACTTATTCAAAAAGTTAATAGTTAATAAGTTATTTTTAAATGAAATCTCAAACATGTCGGTTAAAATCATGCTATCATAAAATTATTATCAATATAACAATATTGTAAGATGCAATAATTCATCATTTGCTACAGATGATTCCTTGTGCTATCATGGCCATACTTGTTCATCCTAATAGCTCTATGTGTCTTTTCACTAAGATGATGTGGGCGTTTAGCGTGTATTTGGAAGCTATTGTAGTGCTTCCTCAAGTGCATATGATGCAAAGAACACAGGTTTGCAGTTTATTTGCATTCCTTTCGAGAAAATTTTATAATCATAATCGAATTTGACTGTTTATTTATTGAATGTGTTATATATGATTTTATTTCAGATGATTGAACCCATTACCGGGCTTTACGTGTTTGCTCTTGGAGTGTCAAGATTTTTCGGGGCTGCTTATTGGATTCTTCGGGTTAGTTTCTTACCAGATTATATCAAATTCTTGCAAGAACCTCATACACACAATTTAGTTATAAATAGATAGATTTATGTTTATCTTTAACATGTGAAATAAGGTGAATGAGGGTCCAAAGTCGTCAAAAGTAAATATTTATGTAGTTGTTTTTATCTTTAACAAGTAAATCGAGGAACAAAAATCATCATTTAATTTATATTTTGCTTATAAAAAGATGGATTCAAGTTATCTTTATCTTTTAACAGATGAAGCTGGTTATATATGTATTTTATACACAAAATAAGTTTTTTATAAGTAATATTAATTGAAATCCAGAATAAGTTTTTATAAACACTAAGTTTTTTTATTATTAAATGAAGTAAAAGAAAGTTACTTTTATGTTCATTGAATCATATGATTATATATGTTTTTAATAATTTATTGGCTGCATTTTGAATACAATTTCTTATATGTATAGTTTATATCATATGAAAAATTGATTTTAAAGAGAAAATCTTTAAATCTTATATTCTTATATGAGTTCTCCATATGGAACTTTAAGATTCCAAATTCCAAATGTTCTAAGATTTCAAATTTTAAAAGAAAAGCTCGAATACAATTTAAAACTTTAATCTCTAAAATCAAGTTTTCATACCTTTATACATATGGATTGGGTCCCCTAAATGTCATATTCGTCTAAAAAAACAGGTAGAGATCTTGATATTTTTTCCGTTTAAATCAGTGGTTGATATTAAAATATTAAATAAAAATAATTGAAGGACTAACAATAGGAAAAGACATTTTTATTTTAACTTTTTGAAATCCTCTTGTTTTTATAAATATTCATAAATTTTTCTTACAACCATATGAGTATAGTGTTGATATATTTAAATCCAACACATTAATATGTTGTACTTCTTTTTTATGTAGCATCTTTTTCCGTAATATATTTTTCAGTACTCTATTTTTGTAGTGTGTTTTTTTATTGTATTTTTAACCTTTATATTGATGTATTGTATTCAAAGATATAGTACAAATACAAAAAATCTAGTACGACTTATAATAATTAGAATCTTTTTTTATTTTTATACAACGATATTCTACTCATATTAGAAATAAAAAATATTTGATTTTATTGAGTACTTTTTTTTGAAGAAAAAATGTCGTATTAAAAGGCTATGAACATTTACAAAAGAATAAATTGTCGAGATTGTCACTGTAGTTCGCTAGTATATCACTTTTGGTCATAAGTTTCATAAATGACAGTTATGGTTCCAAATTATAAATATTTGTAATGCATACAGTCTTTATAAAAGGATAATTTGGTCAAACATGCTAGGGTAATTCTATGACTTAAGAATTGTGTGTGTTACAAATGTTTAAATATTCGATACCAAATGGGTAATTTTTGAAAATTATATATTAAGAGTGAAAGGATATCTCGTTAATTTACTCCTTAAAAAAAGTAGAAAAAACTTGAAAAAAATCAACAATTGATGTTATACTCAAATTATCATCCATTTCCCTTTTTTTCCTGACCATGTCACATGTCATATTTCTACTCTTTTTAGGCAAAAATTCCTTCCTATTTAAACATTATATATATATATATATATTAGAGTTTAAAAGAATATCCTCATTTTAGAGAAATTAAAAAAACTGCTACTAAACAATCAATTTTTAAAATTTTTTTCATGATTATTTATTATAAGTTTAGAAATTTTAAGTAAAATAAGTTTTTAATAAAGATATTTAAATCACGAAGTTACGTCTATGTAACTCACGTATTTATGTATGTAACCTATAAAATTACATATTTGTATATATGTAATAACATGGATCAAATATATATTTTTTATTTTTTTTTCTTTTTATTAACATTTCTATCATTATAATGAAAAGAAAAAAAACGAAAAACAAGATTTGATTGGTAATGATTGTGGGGTTGACATGCGATATTTTTTTAATTTCTTATAGAAATTATTATGATTATTGTATTTTATGAGACAATTTATTGTAATATATGTTTTACGTTGTATCTTATTTTGTGTTATTTTTCATTGTTTTTTTACATTAGATAAATTCATTTTTTTTATTTTTATGTTTTTCGTCTAAAAAAATTTAATTTTTATGTTTTACGTGTTAAAAGTACACAATTGTGTTACTTTCTCAATTTATTTTTCAAACTTATCTCTTTAGAATGAATATATATCATGTTATTGTGTTATATGTATCTATATTTTTACATAGGGTATTTTGATCATTGTGTTTTACATTTACATCATTTTGTTGTATGTATTTATAATTATATTTTACGTTTAGGTCATTGTATAAATTGTATTTATCATTTTGCTTTATGTTTTTAGCTCATTTTTTGTTTTTCATCATTGATTGTTATATATTAAATAAATTTGTTGTCATTAAATTTTTATATTTACATATTAGAAGTATACAAATGTTTTATTTCATCATTTTGTTTTTTAAAACTTATCATTTTAAAAAACACATATTTATCGTTATTGTGTTATATGTATTATCATTATGTTTTACTTTTCAAATTATTTTGCGATATTTTTTCATTATTTTTATCATTAAATAAATTGTTTTTATTACTTTATCATCAAGTTCTACATATTAAAAGTAAACAATTGTGCTTTTCACCACTAATTTTTCAAAAAACACAATAAAATATAATGACGAACAAAAAGACACAATGATGAAGAAAAGGAAACAATGACACATTAAAAATACTATGAGCTGGAAAACGTAAATTTGTTTAAATTCCTTATATAACATAAATTACATTCATTTTAAAGATAAAAACGCTCGTTTTTATAATGTAATTTTCTTAAACATACTTTCACGTAAAAAAGTTATGATTCTTTGAAAAAAGTGAGAAAAGATTATAAAAATTGAACAACTTGATGTCAATCATTGACTAGAATACTCATTTACCAACATTTTCTACACAATTTAATCAGAACTATCAATTATATCTAATCACCTAAAATCTTATAGTTTTTACATTAAATAAAATTTTTATTATAACTTAACATGTGTGTATAGGAAATGATAATTTGAAAACCATCCTTTGGTTGTGAAGACCATGAAAATCATAGCAAAAACCATGGTTGTAAAAATCCCCGACTAGGCCGATTAATCGCTAGTCCCCTAAGGCCGACTAGGCCCGACCATCCGACTAGGCCGATTAGTTGGCCGATTAATCCCTAGTCCCCACCCCACCGCCCGACTAGCGCCTAGCGATTTCTACAACATTGGCAAAAACCATGTAAAATTTTTTTTATAGGTTTGTAGCATTATTTACGATATTTTTATAAAAAAATAAAAAAGCACCGAGAGGTTTAATATTTGTAAACCATGTATAACACATGTAACATCATGTAAAAATATATCTTAACATCTGGACGCAACATTACATATGTTTTACATGGTTTTATGAAAAAAATTAAAAAAAGCATCTTTACGTTATTTTTATTTTTTTATAAAAACGTGTCAAATAATATTACAAATATGTAAAAAATAAATTTTTCTTACATGGTTTTTATCATAATTTTCAAAAAAAAAAAAACAAAAGAAGAAATTTTAATTTCATTAATTCCCTGTGTGTGTGAAAAGTTTATTTGAATTCATTGGCATGAATTGTCAAGCAAGTAAAGCATGTTATTAGAGGCCTTGTCCATCAAGATTTAAGATCGCTAAATTTATAGAAGATTAGTTATAAACTTATAATGTAAAAGAAACATTAACAAAATCCATAAAGTTATCATAACTTATATATATAAACATACTAGCATGGTACCCGCACGATGCAGCGATAAAACGCAACACATAAGTTGGGTGATTTTAAAGATTTGTCTAGTTTGGTTTTGAGCCATAACCATAACAAAAACATTTTTTTTAATTTAGTACTTAACTAAAAGTGAGTTTAACTCTTAACATAAAGGTCAAATGGACCAAAAATGCCAAGAATTGATTCAATTGTTTTTAAGGGTTTTTTCTTTTATAATCACTCCATCTCACTTAAAATATTAAAGACCATCAATGTGGGCTAAAGTAAAAAGAGAAACAAAATATTTATGTTAGATTTAAAAATTGTACATTGTGCTTTAAAAGTTGTAAAACTCTTAATTTTAAGAGATTTAGTTAAATTACTAATTTGTCCTTCTAATATGTATTATATAGTAGTATAGATATAAAAATTAGAATGTTATTAAAGTAATATAATTTTAAAATCAAATACACTAATCCCTTTTTCATAATTTGTGTATTTCAGATATACGAATCAAGTGACGCTTATTTGTTCTTACTCGGACGAGGCTACTTTTGGGTTCCGATGGTGTTGGTGTCAGAGACTGTTCAAACATTTATTTTGTCAGACTTTTGTTATTATTATATTAGAAGGTGATCCTTTTTATTTTTTAACCTTCAAATTACGCACCAATCTCGTATACACATACAAGACGTATTGGCGGCGATGTTCTCACAACTCGACCAGACGTTGAATTAGACGTCTTGCTGGTTACTGGTCGAATCGGATAACATAGTAAACATATAAAATAATCCAAAAAAATTATTCAATTAGACACATTTAAACGAACAAAATTAATGTTTAAACAAACATAATCATATTAAAAAATACATGATTTGATTTTAATGTTTTATTTTTTGGATTTTAGTTAAAAAAAACGAAATCTGGTTCGACCTGTGAACCAGTTCCTGGCCCGACCGGTGAACCGCTGGTTTGTTCGAAGCCAATTCGCATGCTTATTTTGTGCGGCTGACCCTTCGGTTCCCGGTCCGACCGGTCGGTCGGCCGGTCTTATCCGGTTCTAAAAACCATGATAGGCAGTCTCTTACGATTTTTTTATATATGCCTCGTATAAGATCTATCACCTATATATCTCGTGTAGGTATATTATATATACAACTCGTATATGTCCTATACGTGATTTATACGAGACTAATCATTGTCGATTCAGTTGGTGTTAGAGGAAGTTATACGTCTCATATAAACGTATACAAGACGTATATTATCAGTGAAATGTTAAAATAAAAAAAGAAAAATGGAAGGATAACCACTCCCAATCTTTTTTATCATTTCAATGTCTTAAACTTACAAAACACCATATCATCTTAAATCATGATTTAACACTACATATGAAATTCTTATCGCAATTTTGCAGTGTTGTAAGCGGAAATCTTCTTGTGAGAGTGCCACGGGTTTGACACGTCATTTCTAGTTCCAACATTTGCAATGCAGATATACACGACGTGGAAATTCATTAATTAATTTTAATGTACAGATTTTGGTCAATATTAATTAGTTTGTAAATGTCATTATTTTGGGTAGTTATGAGACCTAATTAATTGTACAGTCATTGTCTTTCAATCCCTACTAAATGAGATTATCCTTTATGGCCAACTATTCTCTGATTGAGATTTTGTGCTAAAATCTTTCCGGAGATTAAGTTAAAAAATGAAAAGATTTGTACAAGTTATATGTTTCGCTGTAATCAATGTAATTATTTTCAATTATAGCATCAAAATCTTTAGGGTAGTGTTTTATATGTATGAATAAATGGTGGAATAGAATGAGTCATTACGTTGGAAATTTGGAATGAAAGGAATCGTGTTTGGTTACCACATATGAATGGAATGCATCATTGCACAAGGAATGTGTTTTTTTCGCTTTTAATGATTTTCATTCCTTGGAGTATGTGTTTTTTTTCATTTCTTCTCTTGAATGAATGATCCAACCAATCATCCGACCCATGTCCAAAACCATTACCCGACTCTTGACCAAAACATTACCCGACTCTTGACCTGACTCATGACCCAAACCATGACGAAAACCATGACACGAACCATGACGTAAACTATGACTCGACCCATGACCCGTACCATGACGTGTTACCTGACCCTTGACTCAAACAATGGCTCAACCCATAAACCAATCCATTACCTGACACATGACCAGACCACAATCCGATCCACAAACCAAACTATGACCCAATTTATGAAATGCCTCATGATCGAACCATGTGCTAAACAATAACCGACCGATGATTTAAACCATGACCCGACCTGATCGAACCATGATCGAACCATGAGCTAAACAATAACCGACCTGACCCATGATTTGAACAATGATTAAACCACGACTCAACTCATAATTTGTATAATTACATTTCTTCATCTTCTTATATTTACCAAATAACAAGAAGTAATAAATCATTTTATTACTAGATGTAACCAAACATGACAATGGAATGGTAATGATTCATTTCTTTCCCACGTCCATTCCATTCTCCCGCCCATTCCGTTCATTTCTACCAAACAGACCCTAGATCTTTAATTTTTTCGAAGTATAAATGTGAAAATTTGACGACATTGGTCAATTAAAATTCCCATTTTCCTCTTTGTTGTTGCTATCACAATTCTATATTTTTATAGTTTTTTATTCTTGGTTCTTCATAAAAGCAAGAAAACAATATGTTATTATTGTATGAATAATAAGATGACATTACAAATAGATTAAAGTTCGTTTTTTGAGTAATGACTCTTTTCTTTCATTTGTTTTGGAAAACAATTGTCGCTTTAATCTTTAAAATATTAGAGAGAGTTTGTGCGAGGTGTTTTTTATTTTAATCTTTTCAAATACATTTTATTTATAATTTAGCAAAATCATTTTAGTCATTTAACATTTAAAGTTAACAAAAACCCAATGTTTTAGTCAACTGGGCTAAAATGAAAAGAAAAAAAAGCCTCGATTTTCAAGAAAAACGAAAGCTTATTTTGGATTAAAGTGAGAATTTTTACCAAACTACAAGAGCAAAAACACAATTTAACTCTTAAAAATATTATAGCATGGACTCTTAGTGTTGGGCTAACCTCATTGAGTGTGAAAGTCCAATCCTGACAAGCCCATTAGGATAGGGCCAAACATCTTCTTATATAAGAAGATCCACTCCAACAATGTGAACTATGAAGGGAGACTTTGTTGAAATAATATCACTTCTTCATTCTCTCAAGGGAACATTCTTTTTAACTTCCTTACACTCACTATAAAATTATTTTAACAAACTCCTACATTGTTTACACACACATCCACGAGGGGTCATTGTGGACCCTCCAAGTTTAGTTTACTTAGAAGAGAATTGAACCTTTCAAATTGTTGAGTCAATAACTCATTATTAAGTTGAGAAAAAGTTTCGTATTGTTGAGCTAATATCTCTCGAGTATTAGCCACAGCATCATCAGTTCCACCGAATTGTTCTTTTAAGACAGCCCATAAATCTTTTGCAGATTCATGGTGAAGGAGACCTGCAGATTGTTATAAAGAGAAATTACATGGACATTAAGTACACGAAAACTGCAGTTGAAAACAGCTTAACAGATTTTTGTAAAAAAAGCTGAATTTTTGGTTAAAAGATGAATATGTCGTATGCTTTGAAAAATCATATAAAAATCTGGAGAAAATGCATCTTATATGGTTGGAAAGCTCTTAGAGTCTACTACAATTCATATTTGAACATTAAAAGTTGAATAAAATCATAGGTTGGTCAAATTTGACAATTACAGCAGCAACTCAAAACATTGCTCCACTAATTTGAGACTTTTCAAAATGTTGTAAAAATGAGAAATTGAGTATATACGCTTATGTAAAATGAATGAATGGTACTAGTAGACCATATACATATGGTTGGGTGTTTTAAAAGTGTTTAAGATACTTGAAAAATGAATAGGACCCATATTTACATTAACGGATCAAATTGATAATTTGGTACAAACAAGTAGAAAAGAGGAACCTTGTTTTATTATGTGGTATGATTGAACTTAGAAATTCTAAATGGCATGTGTGTTATATTATTTGTACAGGAAATGAAATTGAAAGTGAAATCCATATACTCGAGAAGGAATTACGAGGTTTAGCATTCCTACGGGCCAAGGTGAGTTACCTACTCACTAATATGCAACCATGAGACATATTAGTGCTTATGTGTTATTTGATTTTGTTTGTTGTAACTACTTGTAATAGACTTGTAGTAATTGTGATAAATTGAATGGTAAATTGACCATATGTGTCATGAAATGTAGAAATTATGGATATGAAACCACATGGGGTGGTATTTAACTACTTGATAGATGTCTTGTAGTATTGGATGAATGTTATGTGCTAAATGCATAAGTTGAAAGGTGTTATTAAATGTTAATTGATAGTTGACATAGAAAATGATGACAATCCACATTGTGTGGAAGTATATGAACATGAAACCACATGGGGTGGTATTTGAATTGTTGAATCAAATATTGGATGTAACAATTTGAGTTTTGTTGAAATTGGTTAATGTTATGATATAATTGCATAACTAATGAACATGTCATTATATGTTTAGAATAACTGACACAGATAATTGGAGACGATTCACATTCGTGTGAAACTAATGTAAGACCATGATATATGGCATTTTGGTGATGATCCACATCCGTGTGGAGGAACACGTAAGTCCATAATGAAATGGCGTTGGGGTTTGTCATGTAAGTCCATAATGAAATGGCATTGGTGTTTGTTATGTAAGTCCATAATGAAATGACGTTGGTGTTTGTCATGTAAGTCCACAATGAAATGGCGTTGGTGTTTGCCATGTTACATAATGAAATGTCTTTGGAATGTAAGACCATTAGTTTATGGCATTAGGTTTGTCATGTAAGTCCATAATGAAATGGCGTTAGTGTTTGTCATGTAAGTCCATAATGAAATGGCGTTGGTATTTGTCATGTAAGTCCACATTGTTGTGGCGTTGGGGATAACGTATGGGTGGGTTAAAATGATAAGTTAATTAAAATGGGATTTTACCTGTTAGTGAAAAATTTACTTGAAAATATGAAAATACAATTGTTTGATATGAATATTGGCTAAACAAATTGTTGTGAGTATTCAAATGAATGATAAATTGCATTAGAGTTGAATTGATAAACTAAGGCTTGGGTGAGATAACCCATAACCTAATGTTTGTTTAAAAATTTGATAATCATTTGTTTGATAATGTAATTTGGTTGATAAAATGATGATAAGTCACCATGGACGGTTTGGGACATAGTATGATAATTGCAGTTAAGAATTACGTCATTGGTGACGGGATCACATTTGGTCACTCTAGAAAGCCACGTTGATTTGACGATTGAAATTATTACAGATCAATAGTATGCGAGAAATGATGAACGTGGGCGAAAACCGTGTGCAAAACGGAGTTCTGGATTGCCCGGAATCGAAAAACGAAGAAAAATTTCTAAGTATTGAACTCCTGGACTCGTCGCGGTACGCGAAGGTTAGGTTGAGGATCATTCGCGGTACGCGATGCATGAAAAATATCTAAGATTCCCGAATTTCTTCGCGGTACGCAAAGCCCTCTTTGGCTTCTTGTCGCGGTACGCGACGGGTGAGGCGGTGGAATAAGTTGATCTTCGTTATCAGAACGCATGCAGAAGTTTATTTTTAAAACTTCTCGAACACAGACGCTCAAACACACACACCAGACGAACTTTTCACCATCAAATCACTATTTTCAAGCTTTCAAATCGTGTGGATCGCACCAGAGAACGTGTTTACAAGTTCTGATCGTTGTTTTAACCGTAGAAATCCGTCTGTTTTGGTAATGATTCGTTTTAACCTTCTAGTTTGATAATGATTGATTAGATCTTGATTTTGAACGTAATGACGTAGTTAGGATTGTTGATTATTGCCTAGATGATGGCTAGGATTGATTATAAACAAAGAACACGAAGTTTTAACGGTTAAATCCTTGTTTTGATCCGTTATAATGCTCGGTTTGCATGAAATCATACCCATGATTATAATGGTTTAAACCTTTTGATTTTAACAATGTAGGTGATTAGTTTGATTAATCTTTGAAATGCAAGGTTAAATCCAAGTGTTTCAAACTAATCACGATCATTAACATACTTATTGGAACGATTATCTGATGTTTATGATAACAGTCAGATTAGTATGTTAAACATGGTTATTATACCTATCTTAATGCTACATTGTGATATTTCATGATATTGGGTAATCAATAACAAGGATTAATCATTCCTAAGCCATTAAACCATCTAGAAACTGTTTTAGCATTATAATCAACAACATTAACTATTTGGTTAATCCTAGATTATTCTGATTAATCAAGAGTATCATCAACCTTGTATTAGGAATCTAATTCAATGTAGGTTCCTACATTATCATACATTGTATGATACAACATCAAAATTTATCAATTAAATACTTAATATCGGTTTGATGACTTGCAAAGCAATGTCTTTGACATTGAATGTTCAGAAAGGTCTAATCAGTGAGTTAAAACCTAAATAACTCATTAAATATAAATAAATGCATAATCACCCCTTTATTATCAGTTTGGGAGATACTATGCTACCTCTATATTATCAGGTGAGTTTCGTACAACCCCTTTTCTTTTTACTCTTTTATAAACATCGAGGTAGCGCTGTAAAACTTTTCAGAACTATATGATATGTATCACTGTTATCTGCGTGATTTCATGTGATTGTTGAGAACTTGTGGATTTCATGGGATTTTTCCTGTAGAACAGAACTTTATCATAGAACTTTATCACAGAACTTGAAAGTCCTCATTACTGAACTGTATCTAGTGAACCCGTGTGGGGCCGAACAGAAAACATTGATAGTACTATTGGCTGACAGCCCATTTGCCGGGAGCTTGCAATTCCCCTTGGTGTAAATGTTTGTTATCTGTTTCCAGAACTTCTTAATGTGTTGTGATAGACATTAAGACAATGAGGCACCAAGATATTTACCGACGGGTAGTATCTTTATAGAACAAGAACAGAACAGTCCGAAAGGAACTAGATACGGGTCCCATGGTTATCTTGAACAGAACATTTTGAGAACTTATAATTACATATCATATCATATTGTGGAACTTGAACTGTATGATCTCACCAGCTTTGTGCTGACGTTTCAAATTTAAATCTTTTTGCAGGAAGACAGTGACCACCTGGTGAGGCAGCACTTTAAGCATTTGTAATTAAATAAATGTAATAAATTTAGATTATATAAATTAATGTTGGTTGTGATTGCGACATCCTTGTAATGTATTTCTTTTAAGTTAATCTGTGTGCTTGTGATATCGGATCAAGTAAGTCACCCCTTATCTCTGAGACATCACCACTATGCTTCCGCGACCATTTCAGTGACATCATAATGAGGTGACGAGAGGTGGGGGTGTGACACATAGTTAGCTTCCATGTAGCGTCATGGAGTGGAAATTGGATGGTTAAAATTATTGAGTTAATTAAACGGGTGATTTTGACCCGTTAGCAATAATTGTTAAATTTAATTGAGATTGATAGATTTTTGAAATAATGATATTAAGATCATTAGATATGCTTAGAAATGTGATATACTGATTTATAAACGTATTATGAAACCCGTGATGGTCAAAAATGGTTTTCGGCGTTAAAAAGGTGAAAAATAGAGAAATTCAGCAGGTCTGGGCGTACTGTACGCTGACCACAGTATGGTACGTCGGGGCTGGAGTACCATACGCCGGGCTGTGTAAAATTTCCAGATTTCGATTTTGGTGATGAATTTGATTCCGGGGGTCAAAAGGGTTAACTCACTTAGTTCTTATGAACTAACACTTGATTACTTGTGATGTTTTCAGCTTATAAATAAGTGCGGTTTGGAAATCATGATTGGGCAGGAGTTGTGAAGAATCAAACGTCGTCCATGTTGAAAGTTTGTAAATCCCATACAAACTAAGTATTGACGATTTTTATGATGTAGCTAGTAACAAAACAAGCATGTTTAACATATGTAATTAGTTTTCACGTTTCCGAATGAAATGTTTTGTAAAACTTAAGTCGAAATTTTCTGGGACCATATTTTAAACATATGTAATCACGTAAATGTTTTGTGTGTTACATCTGAAGACTTAAGCTTCTGTTGTTATTGACTTTGTATTAGTTGTAGTATTCTGATTGTTTGATTGTCTGTAACAGTGTCAAATGTTTGTCTTATTATTTTTTTCCTGTAACATTGAATGTTTGGGTATTTATATCCCATCATTCCTTGCATTACTTAAATTGAATACCCTTAAAATTCCTTGTGATATTTCTCTATTTTTCCTTCTTTAGTTAACTTAATAATCTGTTGAAATAACCAAGTGTTTGACTTAAGAGGGAGTTAATACCTAGTCTTTGACCATAGAGTCTAAAGTCGGATATCCTGGTTAACAACTCTCCCGCTCTAACACTCTCTTTGAAGATTCAAGGCATATATGTTGTATTTCGAGGCATTCTTAATGTCCTTATGGATTATGAAATCTTTTATTAAGAAGTTTTCACTAAATCGATGCATAAATATGTTGGTTATATTTTCAAGCCCAGATGAGAAGCTCATCTTAACATTTCTTTAAAGATCAGAGAAGATCTTTCAATATTTTGAGGCATTCACGAGCTCTTTACATGCTACAAAGCCATTTCTTCAAGAACTCTAACTATTCTCGAGCTCCTTACACCAGGTTCTAACCACTAAACCAACTTATTATATTTTTTCAGTGGTTTTTGTTTTATCTTATGGTCAATAAATTAAAAAAAAATAATAATTAAACCATCCTGCAATGAAAGGAAGTTTCATAATAAAAAATTATAAAGTGATAGGTCACTGTATAAAAAAACCAAAATTACTTTAGATAATAAGAAAGAAAATTAGTTAAAAACATTTTACGCACCATCCTAGGTGCATAGATATTCATCTATGAAAATAAATAAATAAATAAAGTAAAAATAAGTAAAGAAAAGAAAGAAGAAAAAATAAATAAAAGTAAAAAAACACTTCTTTAAGTATATTTTACAATAGCATTTTATTAAAGTGCACATCAAATCTATGAACACTTTTTCACTGTAGCACGTACTTTTTTACCGCAAACATCTTTCTTCGTAGCAAATACTCTTTCTTAAATAATCGAAAAGGTTACAAGTTAACACATCATATATAGACATTTCCGAGGCCTTTACAGGATAAAAAACATTCTCGAGCCCCTTACGGGGACTGAATGTAACATTTACCCTTATGGGGACATAATGTAACCCCTTGCCCTTACGGAGACCGAATGTAGCCCATTACCCTTCCAGGAACCAAATGTAGCTCCTTACCTTACGGGGACTGAATGTAGCCCCTTACCCTTATGGGGACCGAATGTAGCCCATTACCCTTACGGGGACCGAATGTAGCCCCTTACCCTTATGGCGACCAAATGTAGCCCCTTACCCTTAAGAGCGCAGAATTTAGCCCTTACCTTTACGGAGACGGAATGTAGCTCCTTACCCTTACGAGTACTAAAGAATATACTTTTAGTGGTTATAATTCTTCTCAAGTCCCTTACCCCTTACGAAGACTGAAAAATATACTTTCAGCAATTATGATTTTGCCCAAATTCCTTACCCTTACGAGGTTCTTACGCCAGTAGTTATAATTCTTCTCAAGTCCCTTACCCTTACGATAACTAAAGAGTCTGCTTTCAAGAGTTATGATTATGCTCAAGTCACCTACTTGTTACTAAGACTACAACTCTGATTATGCTCAAGTTCCTTACTCCTTACGTTGGATGTGATATCTAAGGTGTAAAAGTATACCCATCAAGCTAAAAAACATAAACAATAGAATGAAAGAAAAAAGACTAAAACAAACCAAAAAAAATTAGGGTTAAAAACAATACAAGCATAGTGTATAGCATATGGATAAGCTTTTCTGGCACTTACTCATGTTGACATTCATGTGTAAGTACCTATTACCCTAATTCATGATATATTTTCCCACAAATATTTACTCGGAAAAAATAGTAGCACCTATTATTATAATGGTTGCAAGAAAATGTTTCAAATAGCAACCTTATTCTTCTTCTAACTACAAAACAACCGTATAAGGCAGTGCCCATCTGGTTATCATACTCAAAGGATTTATATAAATATATTTTAAGCTGGTGTCTACAACTAATACGTTGGAATAAATAATATGAGTATTTGACAATAATAAGTTGTCATATTAACTCTATTCAACAATTTATTTCATGTTTTAAATGAATATTTGTGTTCAAAATATGAACAAAGCAAAACATATTCTAATACAAAAGATGATACATGCATATATATATATATATATATAGGGAGAGGTTCAAATGTTAACCCTCCCATATGTAACATTTAGGGTTTTCAAGAAATGTAATTGTGTCGAAATTCTAATAAATAAAAGTTCGTTGCGTATTGTTTAATAAAACTATACTTAAACGTTGTATAAATCATATATACTAGATAGTGTTCAAAAATGAGTAATAAATTTTAATCTAGTTCATATATATATATATATATATATATATAACTTTACAAAAAAAAATATATCTTTTATAAATAAATTGATTTTATAAATATTAGGAGTTAAACTAAAGTTATTTATTATTATTATTATTATTATTATTATTATTATTATTATTATTATTATTATTATTTTTAGTTTGGAAAAAAAAAGAATTAAAAGGAAATGGCAAAAGTGTAAATTTTAAAAGGTTGAAATCATTTAACCAGCCCAACTCCCGTCCCCATCCCGTTTTTCCGGCGAGAGGTTTCGGCCGGAATCCGGCTAGCTCCGGCGATCCATTTCACAAACAAAACCGACCCATTTCGGACACCATTTGACCGGGTTTTCAAAGCCTCATGACTCAAACGTAAATTCTAACGCATCTAGATGGTAAATACGTGATAATAACAACAATTAATTCGACTTTTGAATACTCAAAACGACTACGTAAACTCGCAATCAAGAACGACGGTTTCGAATTTAATTAACGCTTAAACTCATAGGGTTTTCAATAATTTCTTCATTTCGAACAAAACCTCACTCGAAATCTACTTCAAAATTCATCGAAGCTCTCGTATTATGCTCGTGATCGACCGCGACTGAGGTTTAAGAGAACTCAATCACCAATCCAGGTAATCTTGGGGTCTTTAGATTTGGTTTAAGTTGTAGAACAAAAGCCCTATGATTTTAGACTTCAACAATAATCAGGTTGATCTGATTTGTGATGGACTCGATCTAGGGTTCATATGGAATTTCGAGATTTCTAAAATTTGAGTATATAGAATTCGAAATGTTTTCTCAACTGAAATCATACAATAGCCTACTGGTTATAACATGCGACTTGGGTAGGTATGGTCACCGGTTCAAACCTGGTTCAAGTCGGGTTTTAACATTAAACCCACATTTTGTTATTTTTTTTATTTCGCTATCCAAATCAATCCTAAAAATTCTAAAAAAATTCACAAAATTCAAAAACAGTGTTTTAGACCATCTGTATAAAAATCAGAATTTTTCAAATTTTATTTCTATTATTTAACTATTTAAATTGTATTTAAATGGTTTAAAATATATAAAAAATATCAAATCAATTTTAAAAATTCTGAAAAATTCACAGAATATTATAAAAATATTATAAAAATATTATAAAAATCCAGAATATTATTTTAAGTTTTCTGAAATCATTTTGATGATGTTATAATCAGTTTTATTAAATAAACTATTTATTTTAATAAAACTTCATTTAAGTTTAGTTTTAAATTTAACTTTTAAACATATAAAGGTTTTAAGAAAATACATATACATATATTTTTGGAATATTTTAATTTAATATTCCGAAATATATCATAATAATATAGAATAATATTTTATTGATTTTTTATAAAATATTATCTAGATTATTATTCAAGTTGTTAAGACAAAATTCAAAGATTGGAATTTCAAAAACTTGTAGAAATATTTTATTTGTTTTATACAAATAAAATAGTATCTATATAAACATTTGGGAACATAAAACGTACATTATAATAAAATCTTTCTTTCATAATTATTTAAAATTATAAAAGAGGGGTTTATAAAATCCAAATTAGTATTTTGCTTTTAGGAAGGTCCATTAGGAATGACATAGACTTTATAGTTTCATGTGAACTTTAGAACTTATACAAATATCATATCATAATATAGGGTGATTTGTGACTTCACAAGTTTTATCCTACTCAATAACTTCTTAGGATCGAAGCTAGACATGTGAGTTATTCTCATACTTCCCTTTTTACTTTTGTAAGTTTTGGGAATGTCACGTATGTCTTTATCAACTCAATGTATTCTTAGAGCCAAAACATGATGCAAATTACTTAGTTTGGTATAAAGGCCTTAAGTGTTGTGTGATATACTTGAATGATAGAACATGTGATGACTTGGAATTCTTATATGCATATTCATTATACACAAAGTAGCCTAAGAATGGTTAGATACCTTCTTCGCTTAGACTTTGGTCTTAGTGTTAAAAAGGTGAAAAGTGTACATTTGCAAACTTGTAGACTAACTAATTTTAATTAAGGTCTTGCTAACCTTGATTTATAAGTTATGTTATGTCTCATGTTTGAGGACAATTGTAAAGGACAAATGACATTGGGGAGAACTTGATTACTTATACATGATTGAATGACAAATACTTGTGATGACTTGATATAAATTCTTAGGTTTAGCATGCTTCTAGAATACTTGTAAGAACATAGACTTAGGCTTATTACCATTTGGACTTAGTATTGCATCTCTTTATATATATACATATTATAACTTGTATGAGTACTCACCAACTATGCAAATAGTTGACAAATTGTATTTTACATATGTGACATGTAATTGAAGATGGGAAGACATA
Source organism: Mikania micrantha (assembly GCA_009363875.1). Classification (NCBI taxonomy): domain Eukaryota; kingdom Viridiplantae; phylum Streptophyta; class Magnoliopsida; order Asterales; family Asteraceae; genus Mikania; species Mikania micrantha. The sequence continues at coordinate 17,105,685 of CM018695.1, forward strand.
AGCTAGGCTTAGAGGACCTAGTTTAATAATATAAAACAATTTATGTTATGTTGAACTTTGATTATGAAATGTTGGATTTGATTTCTATGTTTGAATGTTGAATGGTTGATTGGATATTTTAATATGGATGTTTAAATATTTAAACTTTAATAGTAGCCCATGAGCTTTTGAACAATCAAACTCGCGCCCCAATGTTTTCCGCCATTGTTTGGGGTTTGACAGATTGGTATCAGAGGCATGATTATAGGGATTTAGGTTATTAGAAATGGTGACCTAGACTATGACTAAGCAAACCCCTAATATGAGTTATCTCATATTACTTTTGATATGTTCAATTATATGTTTATGTGCTACATGTTGTATTTTGCTTTATGTGTTACATTTCATGTTATATATTATATGTTACCATAGAGGAATGCCTTAGTTGTAAAATGACATATGCTTACCTTAGTTAGGACTTCCATAGAGGAATAACATAGCTTATAAGTAATCTATGTTTACTTAGCTTAAGTATACCATAATGGGTTGCCTTAGACTATCATAAGGGATAATATTATATGTTATTCTTAGTTTAAGGATATCTTAGAAACTTTCTAAGTCAATTCTTGTTCTATCTTCACGAACACGCGACTGCTTCATAGATGTCAAGGATTCAAAAATCTTTCGGCTAGCATGCCTAATCAAATTCTTATACAATTCATAATTTTACTAGATGTTATAATCCCGTTAGAATTTAGTTTGTAAGTGAACATGTACTAACTGGAAGGGTGTAATGCCGGTAGTTGGGATTCCTGTCTAGGAAAGCTATTCGTATAAATCACCGATGTACTGTGGGACCAGTCTAGCTTACCTGGGGACTCCTAATGAGAGCATTATCACTTATAGGCCAAAGCATGTCACACCAAACACATTACAAACTATATATTCTAATATGTCAAAGGTGTTCAATTTTTAATACCATTCCTTATATTTAAACAAATCAAAAGGATTTACAACGTGTGTTATCATATTTCAATGAAATCATGACATACTACCTATGGTTAGTAATAATAGTTTATTACTATACATAAGGTATTAATATGTCACATATTCAAAATGCACTCTATGATTTCCAATTCAATTATTATTCAAATTTTAATTCAAAATTTCTATCTCTTTTAGAATGGCTAATAGACGTCGCGCAGCGGAACGAAGAATGGCTACTGAAATCGCTCGACAAATGGCTGCTGTAATACCAAACATGGTAGTTCAGTAGCAACAACAACTCAATGCCAATCCCAATAATGCTAACAATGGGAATAATGAAGGAGCTAACCGATCTAGGTGCTCTTTTAAACATTTCAATTCATGCAATCCACCCAAGTATAATGGGTCTGATGGGGCGACTGGGTTGCTCCAATGGTATGAAGGTATGGAAAATACCTTTCTTAACAGCGAGTGCCCAGACAATCTAAAAGTCCGTTATGCTGCGGGGACTCTCCAAAAGAGAGCTCTCACATGGTGGAACAATGAAAAAAAGGGCATTGGGAGAAGAAGTTGTGACCGCTCTCACTTGGGATCAACTCAAAGAAAGAATGACTCATGAGTTTTGCCTAAGAAATGAAGTTAAAAAGCTTGAGCATGAATTTTGGGAACTCAAGCAAGACAGTGGTGAAAACTTAGCTTACAATAACCGTTTCCATGAAATGAGTTTACTATGTCTTGGCATGGTGACTCCTTTGAAAAAGGCTATAGAAAAGTACATTGATGGACTTCCTTTGCAAATTCAAGACTCGGTTTATGGAAGTAAACCTAACACGTCGGCTGATGCAATCCAAATGGCTGCTACTCTTACTGATAATCATGTAAAAGCTGGAACCCTCACTAGAAAGGGTGCAAAGAAAGCAAAGGATCAAGTTAAAGGTACAACTGAACCCTCAAAAGAGGAGTCCAAAGCTGGGTAATCTTCTAATTTCAAGAAAAATAACAAAAGAAAGGCGGGTCATGTTAACTATGTTGTGACCCATGCTCAACCTGTTCAGCAAGTGGCCCCTGGCAACATTGCTACTCAGGTCAAAAAAAAGGTCTATACTGGTAATCAACCCATGTGTGCTACTTGCAAATACCATCATGCTCCTACTAACCCATGTCGATTGTGCACCAATTGCAATCGATATGGACACTTTGCCATCACCTGCCGATCACCTAAAGTTCAAGTTCAACAACCAACTGTGCCATTCATCACTGCACCAAAACCAAGGGCTTGTTTCAATTGTGGTAATCCAAACCACTTTATCAACAATTGTCCCCTACGTGCCAACCTCAACAACATGATAGTTGCTGCAAACCAGGCCAATCAAGGAGCTACAGGTCGGGTTTTTAATGTCAATGCTAATCAAGCTCAAAACAATAACAATGTGGTGAACGGTACGTTTTTGATAAATGAACTTTATGCTTCTATTTTATTTGATACGGGTGCCGATAGAAGTTTTGTATCCTTAGAGTTTGAACCATTACTTGATACCCCTAGAATTAAGTTAGACAAATCATTTAGTGTGGAAGTAGCCGATGGTAAGTCCATTAAGCTTGATTCACTCATTTCTAATTGTACATTGAACCTTAATAATCACAACTTCTCTATTGATCTCATCCCTATGCAATTGGGAAGTTTTGATATCGTAGTTGGAATGGATTGGTTGTCAAAGAATCGTGCTGAGATCGTGTGTTTTGAAAAGTATATTCGAATTCCTTTAGAAGAAGGTCAAGAACTACGAGTCTATGGGGAGAAGGCTTCAAAGGGTCTTCAACTCATGTCTTGTGTTCAAGCTCAAAAGTACTTACGCAAAAGGTACGTGGCCTTCTTGGCTCATATTGTGGAAACAAAATCTGAAAAGAAGAAGTTAGAAGACATCCCGATTGTTCGTGATTTTCCCGAAGTCTTTCCCGAAGACATCACTGGTTTACCTCCAACTCATCAAGTCAAATTTCGAATTGATCTCCTTCCTGGTGCGACTCCTGTAGCCAAAGCCCCTTATCGTCTTGCACCGTCTGAGTTACAAGAACTAGCCAGTCAACTACAAGAACTTATCGACAAGGGTTTTATTCGCCCTAGTTCATCACCTTGGGGTGCACCTGTTTTATTCGTGAAGAAGAAAGATGGTTCGTTTAGAATGTGTATCGATTATCGTGAACTCAATAAACTCACGATAAAAAATCGATATCCTCTTCCTAGAATCGATGATCTTTTCGACCAATTACAAGGCGCAAAATGTTTCTCAAAGATAGATCTTCGTTCTGGTTATCATCAGTTACGTGTGTTTGAAGATGATGTACCAAAAACTGCTTTTCGTACTCGATACGGACATTACGAGTTCATGGTTATGCCGTTTGGTTTAACTAACGCACCTGCAGTTTTTATGGACTTGATGAATCGTGTTTGTAAACCTTATCATGATAAATTCGTGATTGTGTTCATCGATGATATTTTGATTTATTCTAAATCAAAAGTTGAACACGAGGATCATCTTCGTTTAGTGCTCGAACTCCTAAAGAAAGAACAACTTTTTGCTAAATTCTCAAAATATGAATTTTGGCTTAAAGAGGTTCAATTTTTGGGACACATTGTAAACGAAGAAGGAATTCATGTGGATCCTGCAAAGATTGAGACGGTAAAGAATTGGAAAAATCCAACTACACCGACTGAAATTCGATCTTTTCTTGGATTAGCAGGTAAAAATTCTATACTCTTAGCACTACTCTTAAGATCCATTATACATCACATTCTAATTAAACATTTAAAACTGATAGGTTATTACCGTCGGTTTATCTCAAATTTCTCCAAAATTGCAATACCACTTACGGCTTTGACTCACAAAGGCAAACCTTACAAGTGGGAAGCTGCTCAGGAGAATGCTTTTCAAACATTAAAACAAAAGTTGTGTGATGCTCCTATTCTTACTCTGCCCGATGGAAACGAGGATTTTGTTGTCTACTGTGATGCGTCAAACCAAGGTCTTGTACTTATGCAACGTGGCAAGGTGATTGCGTATGCTTCAAGGCAACTAAAGATCCATGAGAAGAACTATACGACTCATGATCTTGAACTTGGTGCTGTTGTATTTGCACTAAAGATTTGGAGGCACTATTTATATGGTACTAAATGTGTGGTGTTTACTGACCACAAAAGCCTTCAACATATCCTCAACCAAAAGGAACTGAACATGAGGCAAAGGCGTTGGGTTGAATTACTCAATGACTACGATTGTGAAATACGTTACCATCCTGGTAAAGCAAACGTAGTAGCTGATGCTTTGAGCCGAAAGGATCATGGTAAATCAATCATTTTACAAAGCATTCAAATCTCATCGGATATTCAGAACCGTATTCTTGAAACACAACAATTTACCGTATCAGAAGGCAAGTTACAAGAAGAAGTGCCAAATAAAGTTCAGCTTGAAACCAAAACAAATGGTTTGTTACACTTTCAAAACCGTTTGTGGATTCCAAATCAAAACAATCTGCGAGATCTCATTCTTAGCGAAGCTCATAAGTCACGATACTCTATTCATCCTGGTGCCGATAAAATGTAAAACGATCTTCGCGCTCAGTACTGGTGGCCAGGTATGAAGAATGATGTGGTTCTATTTGTCTCAAAATGCTTAACTTGTTCTAAAGTGAAAGCAGAACATCAAAGACCGTCAGGATTACTCGAACAACCTGAAATACCCGTTTGGAAGTGGGAAGGAATTGCTATGGATTTCATAACTAAACTCCCACGAACTTCCAAGGGTTATGACAACATTTGGGTTATTGTTGATCGTCTTACAAAGGCTGCTCACTTTCTACCAATTCGTGAGAATTATCGTGTGGAAGAGTTGGCTCGAATTTACATCAATGAAATTGTGTGTAGACATGGAGTTCCACTCAACATTATCTATAACCGTGATGGTCGTTTCATATCACATTTTTGGAAGTCATTGCAATCATTATTGGGAACTCAATTGAATCTTAGCACAGCCTACCATCCACAAACTGATGGACAATCTGAAAGGACCATACAAACATTGGAAGACATGCTCAGATGTTGTGTGATTGATTTTGGTGGTAATTGGGATAACCATTTACCATTAATCGAATTCTCATACAACAACAGTTATCATACTAGTATCAATATGGCTCCTTTTGAAGCTCTTTATGGGCGTAAGTGTCGATCACCAGTCTGTTGGAATGAGTTAGGTGAAGCTCAAATCACTGGGCCTGAATTGGTTCAAGAAACAACAAACAAAATCCTTCGTATTCGTGAAAATCTGACAACAGCGAGAAGTAGGCAAAAGGGTTATGCTGATAAACGGCGAAAGCCGTTGGAATTTCAAGTCAACGATATGGTTCTTTTAAAGGTATCACCTTGGAAATGAGTTGTTCGTTTTGGCAAGAAAGGCAAGCTAGCTCCTCGATACGTAGGTCCTTTTAAGATCTTGGAAAGGATTGGTAAAGTGGCTTATCGTCTCGAACTGCCTCAAGAACTCTCGAATGTGCATTCTACATTCCACGTTTCTAATCTAAAGAAGTGTCTAGCCGATGAAAATCTTCATGTAGCTCTTGATGAAGTGACTGTTGATGAGACGATGCATTTTGTTGAGAAACCAGTGAAGATCGTAGATCAGAAAGTAAAGAAACTGAAGAATAAGCGTATTTCAATCGTGTTGGTCAAATGGGATTCCAAGCGTGGCCCCGAACTCCCTTGGGAGCGTGAGGATCAAATGAAGACAAAATACCCTTATCTGTTTAATCAATAGTCTTCCTAGTCATTTCGGGACGAAATTTCCTAAAGTAGGGGAGATTGTAACATTTAGGGTATTCAAGAAATGTAATTGTGTCGAAATTCTAATAAATAAAAGTTCGTTGCGTATTGTTTAATAAAACTATACTTAAACGTTGTATAAATCATATATACTAGATAGCGTTCAAAAATGAGTAATAAATTTTAATCTAGTTCATATATATATATATATATATATATATATATATATATATATATATATATATATAACTTTACAAAAAAAAATATATCTTTTATAAATAAATTGATTTAATTAATATTAGGAATTAAATTAAAGTTATTTATTATTATTATTATTATTATTATTATTATTAGTTTGGAAAAAAAAGAATTAAAAGGAAATGGCAAAAGTGTAAATTTTAAAAGGTTGAAATCATTTAACCAGCCCAACTCCCGTCCCCATCTCGTTTTTCCGGCGAGAGGTTCCAGCCGGAATCCGGCTCGCTCCGGCGATCCATTTCACAAACAAAACCGACCCATTTCGGACACCATTTGACCGGGTTTTCGAAGCCTCATGACTCAAACGTAAATTCTAACGCATCTAGATGGTAAATACGTGATAATAACAACAATTAATTCGACTTTTGAATACTCAAAACGACTACTTAAACTCGCAATCAAGAACGACGGTTTCGAATTTAATTAACGCTTAAACTCATAGGGTTTTCAATCATTTCTTCATTTCGAACAAAACCTCACTCGAAATCTACTTCAAAATTCATCGAAGCTCTCGTATTATGTTCGTGATCGACCGCGACTGAGGTTTAAGAGAACTCAATCCATACTTCACCAATCCAGGTAATCTTGGGGTCTTTAGATTTGGTTTAAGTTGTAGAACAAAAGCCCTATGATTTTAGACTCCAACAATAATCAGGTTGATCTGATTTGTGATGGATTCGATCTAGGGTTCATATGGAATTTGGAGATTTCTAAAATTTGAGTATATAGAATTCGAAATGTTTTCTCAACTGAAATCATACAATAGCCTACTGGTTATAACATGTGACTTGGGTAGGTATGGTCACCGGTTCAAACCTGGTTCAAGTCGGGTTTTAACATTAAACCCACATTTTGTTATTTTTTTTATTTCGCTATCCAAATCAATCCTAAAAATTCTAAAAAAATTCACAAAATTCATAAACAGTGTTTTAGACATTCTGTATAAAAATCAGAATTTTTCAAATTTTATTTCTATTATTTAACTATTTAAATTGTATTTAAATGGTTTAAAATATATAAAAAATATCAAATCAATTTTAAAAATTCTGAAAAATTTACAGAAATTATAAATAAACATTTTAAACATACGGTATCAGTATTAGAATTTTTCGGAATTTCTTTCTATTATTTTACTATTTAAATTGTATTTAAATAATTTAAAACATAAAAAGTATATCAAAGCATTTTTAATAATTATAGAAAAATTACTGAAATGATAAAAAAAATGTTTTAAACATTCTGGAAAAATTTGAAGAATTTTTGGATTTTTTTCTATAAATTTACATTTTAGATGTTTAATTAAATATTAAAAAGTAAAGTTTTAGTATAAAAATATTATAAAAATCCAGAATATTACTTTAAGTTTTCTGAAATCATTTTGATGATGTTATAATCAGTTTTATTAAATAAACTATTTATTTTAATAAAACTTCATTTAAGTTTAGTTTTAAATTTAACTTTTAAACATATAAAGGTTTTAAGAAAATACATATACACATATTTTTGGAATATTTTAATTTAATATTCTGAAATATATCATAATAATATAGAATAATATTTTATTGATTTTTTTATAAAATATTATCTAGATTATTATTCAAGTTGTTAAGACAAAATTCAAAGATTGGAATTTTTAAAAAACTTGTTGAAATATTTTATTTGTTTTATACAAATAAAATAGTATCTATATAAACATTTGGATACATAAAACATTATAATAAAATCTTTCTTTCATAATTATTTAAAATTATAAAAGAGGGGTTTATAAAATCCAAATTAGTATTTTGCTTTTAGGAAGGTCCATTAGGAATGACATCGACTTTATAGTTTCATGTGAACTTTAGAACTTATACAAATATCATATCATAATATAGGGTGATTTGTGACTTCACAAGTTTTATCCTACTCAATAATTTCTTGGGATCGAAGCTAGACATGTGAGTTATTCTCATACTTCCCTTTTTACTTTTGTAAGTTTTGGGAATGTCACGTATGTCTTTATCAATTCAATGTATTCTTAGAGTCAAAACATGATGCAAATTACTTAGTTTGGTATAAAGGCCTTAAGTGTTGTGTGATTACTTGAATGATAGAACATGTGATGACTTGGAATTCTTATATGCATATTCATTATACACAAAGTAGCCTAAGAATGGTTAGATACCTTCTTCGCTTAGACTTTGGTCTTAGTGTTAAAAAGGTGAAAAGTGTACATTTGCAAACTTGTAGACTAACTAATTTTAATTAAGGTCTTGCTAACCTTGATTTATAAGTTATGTTATGTCTCATGTTTGAGGACAATTGTAAAGGACAAATGACATTGGGGAGAACTTGATTACTTATACATGATTGAATGACAAATACTTGTGATGACTTGATATAAATTCTTAGGTTTAGCATGCTTCTAGAATACTTGTAAGAACATAGACTTAGGCTTATTACCATTTGGACTTAGTATTGCATCTCTTTATATATATACATATTATAACTTGTATGAGTACTCACCAACTATGCAAATAGTTGACAAATTGTATTTTACATATGTGACAGGTAATTGAAGATGGGAAGACATAAGCTAGGCTTAGAGGACCTAGTTTAATAATATAAAACAATTTATGTTATGTTGAACTTTGATTATGAAATGTTGGATTTGATTTCTATGTTTGAATGTTGAATGGTTGATTGGATATTTTAATATGGATGTTTAAATATTTAAACTTTAATAGTAGCCCATGAGCTTTTGAACAATCAAACTCGCGCCCCAATGTTTTCCGCCATTGTTTAGGGTGTGACACCTTATACCGTTAACCCGTGTTAACCCGGCATTTTTTGCCCGAATCTTTGTTTTTTTCATGGTTTTTGTTATACATAAATAGGGGGTTTCTTTTTTGTGTTTTTGTTAATTCATCACCGTTTAGAAATTATTTACAAGTACTTACACTTACTTACACTTGTAAATAATTACTAAACGGTGATAAATTAGCAAAAACACAAAAAAGAAACCCCCTATTTATGTAGAACAAAAACCATGAAAAAAACAAAGATTCGGGCAAAAAATGCCGGGTTAACACGGGTTAACGATATAAGGGAGGGTTAACATTTGAACCTCTCCCTATATATATAGGATGTGGTTCCTTTGTTAAACCATGTTTATTGCGTTAACCGAATAACTACATCTTATTACTTTGGAACACACATTAAAGTAAATCTAAAGGTGTAGGTTTTTTCTTATTTTTTTATTAATGTAGGTGAACCCTACATTAATTACATTAGTGGGTAAAAGCATTGGAATGTCTTGCAAGGGCCACCCAATAACCCCAAAATAAGGAAAATCCATTGGTGAAATTTTAAACACCCAAAAATAGGATGAAAGTGGTGGAAAGCCTCGTAAGCGCCGCCTGATAACAAAAAAAATAAGGAAAATTCATTGGTGAAATTTGTAATACCCAAAGATAGGATGAATGGGTGGAAAGCTTTGTAAGAACCACCCGACAACACTAAAATAAGGAAAACCCGTTGATCAAACTTTAAACACACAAAAATAAGGTGAAGGGGTTGAAGGCCTTTGTAAAGGGCCTTCCTGTTTTTCTAAATATCTTTATAAAGGATTCCTTAATGTAAAAAATGTTTAATAGAACGAGAACCTATACAAAAACTCTTTTTAAGGTTAAAACTTTTCTTGAGAAGAAAGAGAAGCCCGTTGCAGGACCTCCAACATTTAAATTCTCTTTAAAAAAAATCTGATAAGAAAGCCCTTACACACGCTTTCATGATTTCCTCCTTACGTAAAGATGATGACCCTTACACAAGTTCATATTTTTCTCCTCGAATAAAGAGTGTATGGACCTCCCTACTTACCATTTCCCTTTAAGAAGACAAGAAGCTTTTGTTTTCCTTTTTCATATTCCTGAAGAGAAAGGATCTTTACAAGCTTCCAAGCCAACATCTATAAAATCCCTGTTTAAGAGTTCCACCTTAAAACTTTTTTGAAAAAAAGGATCCCATAACAAGTCTCAAAATCTAAACATCTTTAAAGAAGCAACAGGAGCCATGCTCAAGAATTTAAATTTAAGAGAACATCTAGGAAAAACACCCAGGCCTCGTAGCTCAACTTTGTTACCAAAGAATAAAATATTAGATAGACAAAAGAACTATCAAGGAGGCAAAATCTTCTTTTGGCGTATTCCATACTTATTATTTCTTCAAAATAATAAACATAGATCTACCAATGAAATCCTTGTTTTCCTACTTTACAAACTAAAAGAAGAGGTGTGCCTTTTAAAGCAGGCCCAAATCACATCAAAGAGGCTCAAACCTAAAAATTTCTATTCGAATATGTTATAACCCCACACATGATTTTCAGGAAGTCCCATACAAGATCTTCGAAAGGCTTTATTCAAGAGTTCTAAAACCAAAACCTTTTCCCAAAAAGGAGAAATCCATACATAGATGCCATGATCCAAAGTAGCCTAGAGACAAAAGATAAGCACCTTACACGAGGTTTGGTATGTGTGATTTTCTTACTCGAGCAAGAGAACACTTACAAAGGCCTTCACACTTATAAATTTTGTTTAGAAGGAAACAGATCCGACTAAATAGGCTTCAACATGGCACAAAACCACATCTCTATATGTATTTTCACATCAAACAAGAATGGAATCTATTAATGGACCTTAGTGAACTTTTTCATCAAATAAGTAAATGATTGTCAGGATGGTCGGGCTAAAGGACGTTCTAATAATCATCAAATCCCTACTTACAACATAGCAAATTTGTTACCAGTTGAATGGTTTTGTCAACTAAAAGAAGACATCATAGAGCTTAAGCCTTATGTTCATGAATACTTGCGCTTATGAAGGATCAACCAGGCACCAAGGTAAATGTTGTGCAAAAACAAATTGGTCGGAGAGCTCCGTTAATGAATAAGGACGAACAAATTAAAGCGTGATTGTGATCGTGATCGTGATCGTAATAAGATACTCCTTACCCTTCACAAGTTCAATATCACTCAGACATGTTAGCAACACTGAATTGGAGGGGCTGTCACGGTGTAGCACCATGATAAGAGGTTGATGTCCTAGCACGGTTGTATTTTAAGGCTAACCAAATAAGCGGCAAAACATCCGAAACACTTTCATAAATCAAGAAAACGCTGCAAGAGTATGGGTTTTTAGTCACTTCATCATACTTATCGGGGACGACTCGAGCACCACTTATTGCTTTATTTGGACGATGAGTCTCTCCTATAACATGATGCCTATGTTCTACTTGTTGGGGAAAACTGGATATTTCCGCAAACTAGATGCATGCTTTGCTTATTATGAATGGATAAGCAATCCCATGGATCATGTATCTACCAGATGGAATTGTGACAATGAGACCCATGTATGTATATAATTTCGCTTGATGCATTGAAACCCCTTTATCAGTCACAACAAACCCTCCCACATAACAAGCATGAAGAGAGTTGCTAATAATTAAATTATTCTGAGTTAGATGATCACAGTCGAAAGAGCAAACTCAATATACATTATTCTCACAGGATTTGAGAAATCGTCAAATCTTAGCAATTTTTGAGAAACTAATGGTAGATCATCATGTCACTTACCTAATATTGGAGCAGAAGAGTAAATATGATATCATGGAATGAATAAGTCTGACATAACATAGTCTGAACTATATTGTACTAGAATGGGGGACATGTTGGGCTAACCCCATTGAGTGGGAAAGCCCAATCCTGACAAGCCCACTAGGATAGGGCCCAAACATCTTCTTATATAAGAAGATCCACTCCACCAAAATGAAGGGATACTTCTCTGGTGGCGATGACGATATACGGATATGAGCCATGGGAGCGATGACAATATACAGATATGAGCAAGAGGACTACCGCTCTTCACTTAGCAGCCCGAGTCCCTTACAAATCACGGTGAGGATTTTGGCTTTTTCACTTAGAAACTCATGACATAAGTTTCGTGTTTTTTATTACAATGATAGTATAACACTACTAAAGTTTCCAAAATCCTAAATAATAATGATAAGACAAACTTATCAAACATTGAACATGTGGCACAAGGGAACCTACTCCATATACCCTTTAAGAAAAAAGTGACGACATTTGATCTGCCGTGTATGGGTAGTCTTGAAACATATCTTAAAAAGAGTAAATCAGCTGTACCTGCCTCTGGACCAAAATGTAACCTTTGAGGTTTTCGCTAAAAAATTAGACATCTAATAGTGCCAAATTTCAAATAAACCAAAGATTCTGAGGTTCCTTAGCTGGTTTTACAGTATATTTGAATAATATATAAACCAAAAAAAATCAAATAAATCTTATAAAAAGTAAACCACTAAATAAAGCTTAATCTATAAGACTTAATTTAAATAAACATTAAATAGAATTTTTTTAAAAGAAAACATTCTAAATAAAATTTGTTTTAAAAGAACTATTTTAATAAAGTGTGTGTATATACATATACTGTTAAAAAAATTGATAAAAAAATTATAACTATGTTAAAAAAAATTATTATTAATATACACAAAGATTTGATTTATAAAGTTTTTTTAAGATTATAGTTAAAGTATACAATTTTGCAAGGACTTTTATAAATTTAGGGACTAAATCTGTCAAACTTGATGCTTTTCCCCCCCCGTTGGAGTTCATATCTGACCCAAGAACTGACCCACAATACTCATCGTGACCCGGTTTGAGATCCAACTCGTTCTACACGGTTACAGCTCGATTAAACTTGTATATGGCAAGTCCTTAAACACGTGCAACAATTTCAATCATCAATTTAACCTACTAATCAGGGATCATGCGAGATTTATATCCAAAATTATGAATAATAAACTCCATAATTGAATTCAAAAGAATTGCATATACAATTCGAATTAAACTATCCAATAAAGTTCTATGGATTCTTACGAAAGCTTCTGTGCATTCCAACACCACTCACTGCCACTTTTCGTCATGATTCAAGAACTTAAAGTTACGGCCGAGCAACTATGGATCTCGATTCACGAACTCATGGTTACACAAACAATTGTAAGTGATCCATATCTTCAATAACTCGTTTTTCATATAAGAACAAAAGCCCCATGATTTCCTTAACATCTGGTTTCATAATTGCTCGAATTTGAAGGGAATCTCACTAGGGTTCATGCGTAGTGAACTGAGTTGGGAGGGAGAATAGAAGTATATAATTTACATATAGGGTGTGGCTAAATGTACCCCTCTTTTGAAGTTGTCATACCCTCTCCCCTAAAATATTAAATATAAATTTGTTAAAATCAACCCTTCAACTATATAACACAACCAAAATACACCAAATATTATTTTTACTTTAAATTCTACTAAATGTATCCCCTCTTACTTGTCATACCCTATACAAAATATAAAATTAAATTCATCCAAAATCAGATTTAATTGTATGAACCCTAGTTCCTCTTTGTTCAAATTCGATTGAACTGAGGCCCGATTGTTGTTACAAACATAGGGCTTTCATTCCTCGAACAAAAAACGAGTGTAATTGTATATGAAACACATTTCTTAGCTAACTAATTCATGTTCGTTGCTTGATGAACCGAAGTCGAACCGTCGGGTTCTTACATGCATTTTTCTTGATTTGTTTGAGATTGTGAATAACTTTTGTTTACGCAGAGAGTTTCGCAGAGGTTAAAGGATTGTTTGGGTTCAATTAATTTTGAGTTTTATGCTCGTTTTAATAGACTTTGAGTTTGAGTTCGACTATGGTTATTTAGGCTTATATTTCGTATTTATTTGATTTTTAAACGATGAATTGATGATGATAATGATTCTGTGATGTTTGAGTTTTGTAAAAACAGTCCCTCACGTTTTTGTTTAAAGGTTTATGGATTTTTTTAGTTAATTAAAAACATAAGGTTTACTTGTATATATTTAAAAAACTTAAGGAGGGGGTACGACAAGTAAAAAAAAAATACAAAGGGAGGTATATTTAGCATAACCTTACATATATTATGGTTCGAAATTCATTTAAACAGAAAACCCGTAGCCGGCCTTCTAAACCGGTTTTTGCGTTTTTTCACTTATTTAGCATTTTAACCAGTTTCCAATTTTATTTTTATAGTAATAAAAAAAAACTAAAAATCCTAGAATACTATTTTTATTATTCTGATAGGATTAAACCATTTTTTTTTAGAAACATGATCGATTAACCATTTTATTAATTAAGAAATAATATTCATCTAACAAACTATTTCATAAATTTTACAAAAATTAGGTAAAAATTTCTGGAAAAAGATATTTAAAAGCTCATCACGATAATTACATACATTTTGGAATATATATATATATAGGGAAGGGTTCAAATACTAACCCTCATTACAGCGCTAACCCATTAACTTTGCCAAAAAATAGCCGAATCTTGAATTTTTTTTTTGAACATCATTGTAACACAATTTGAACACCATGTTCAGTTTTGAGTTTTGGCCAATTCATCACCGTTTGGGCTCTTACAGTACTGTAGGTGTTTAAATATTTAAAACTTACAGTACTGTAGCAAAAACACATACAGTACTGTAAGAGCCCAAACGGTGATGAATTCGCCAAAACTCAAAACTGAACATGGTGTTCAAATTGTGTTACAATGATGTTTAAAAAAAAAATTCAAGATTCGGCTATTTTTTGGCAAAGTTAATGGGTTAGCGCCGTAAGAGAGGGTTAGTATTTGATCCCAATCCTATATATATATATATATATATATATATATATATATATATATATAATCATCTATCGTATGGTTTAAAGAACAAAATAGTTATTATAAAATAATAATATTAATAATAATATTAACAATAATAAATAGATTAATAATATGTATATGTATATGTATATATATATATATATATAATTTCAGAAAGTTATTTAATTCAAAAGTATGATGTATTAATAAATTAAATTCATAATTTTGTTTAAATTCCGAACACTTAAATCTCTTGAGTGTTAAATAAATAAAATACACATAATTATTTCAAATAATTATGTAATTATTCTAAAGAATATTTCTCAAATTTGAAATAGATATTTTGAACTATTAATAAAAACTAATGACAAATATAAACAATATCATATTGAGATTTTAATACGATAAAGAATATAATTACAAATAAATATATATGATATTATATTGATAAGCTACTGTTTATTTGACAAAAATCATATGAACATTTATTTAAATCAATAGATAAATATTCCATACTTTTATTCAAATTTAGACAAAGTATTAGACATGCTATTCTTATGAAATCCTTAGAAGTCATAGATTTTAAGACGATATACTTAAACTATAGGATACCAAGTCAACTCATTTACTCCAACTTAGGGTGACTTATGCTCCTTTGACTCATAACACACAATCAAGAACTTGTGGACAAGCAAATCAATTCAATGTGAGTAAATCTATACTTTCTTTTTACATTTTGTACTTTTGGGATGTTACATATGCCAGTATTCAAAAACTAAGTTATTCTAGAGTCAAAATCTATAGATGCAATGTTTTTAGTCTATTTGGTTTGAATTCATGCTATGTGATTCTATTTGCTTTGTGATGCTATGTTATTCTATGTTATTCGATACCGAGTAGCCTAAGGTGTGTTAGATACCGCCTTCGCTTTGACTTAGGTCAAATGTGCAAAAAGGGCGAAAAGTACAACTATGGGCAGACTTGTGAAAATACTTAGCCTTGTGCTTTGTATTGGAACAAGTTTGGAGACGATATAAACTATTGCAAACTTGTAGATATACTAAGCTTTTTAGCTAAGTATTGATACGAGTTTGGAGACGAGATATTCTATACACTTAATTGCAAACTAGTAGGATTACATGCTAGAGTTTAAACTTATATTATAATTGAATTGCATCATTTTTCATACATATACTATATAAACTGTATGGGTTACTCACCAACTATGCAAATAGTTGACAAAATAAATATTTTGCATATGTAACAGGTCAAGTGGATGTTTTGGCGAAGACATCGGATATGTTTCATGTTAGTAGACCTAGTTTAAATTTAAACAATGTTATAATTATTCAAGTTATGTAGTTTGGATCTTGAAAACTATGTAATGGATGTTTGTTTAATTTAATGTAAATTATATCTTGTTTGTTAAATCTTTAATATTGATGATTTAACTATTGGGATTTACAACATAGCACCATGAGCTTTTGAGCATTCGAAATCGCGACCCGACGTGTTCCGCCGTCGGTCGGGGTGTGACACAATATCATTCCTATTATTATTATTCGCTCTATTGACTTCATTTACTATCATCGGGATAGCGTCTCGTAACATCCTTTGAAAGTCGTTTGTCATATCGGCTCTTTGTCGTTCATTTAACTGGACATTCATAGCATCTCCAGTTGCTTCGTTATTATTTGCACGTGCATTTCTTCGCGGTCTACCTCATCCTCTAACTGGAGCCATTATAGTATCCTAAAATCAGGGTAAGGGACATGTCAGCATTCCCATGATAAGTATCAATCTAGAACACCGATGTATAATAAATAAATAAATACGGGGCCTAGGACACAATTATTCATTTATCATAGCATCATGATCCATATCACTTCCCATCATGCAAACACCACTTGAACCTACCCTGACCGGCATCACGCAACCCATACGGGCACTATTATCTCTTATCATTAGCCCAAGAGTCTTAGTTTAAGTCTAGGTTCTGACTAAGGCACCTAAATCTCTTAAACCAAGGCCCTGATACCAACTTGTGACGCCCCAACTCTTGAGACACGTCACTTAATGGATTTACTCATATGCACAAGGTTAATCAGAGACATTAATGTATATCGGAAACAAAAAACGAACTTATTTATAAACAAATGTTCGTACATACATTCTATTATTATACAACAACTATCAATTTACATCCAAACGTAAGTGCCTGTAGCTTTCTCTTTGGTACATGCTCGATGCCTCTGTTCATTCTTTTCCTTTAACTCTAGTGCTAGAGGTCTCACCTGGTCCTGATGTGCATACTCAAAAAGGTCAGCTTACCCTAGTGAGTTCTAAGTTTTGAAAAAACTGTATATGCTCGTTATCATGTCAACTTGATTCAAAAGCATTTCTTAAAACATTTTAACATAACATATGCATACATTATCTATGAACAGATTTATAATAAGTGCATCATCTTATCATACAAAGCACCGTCTCATTAATTGGGCAGGCTCACCCACATGTTGGTCGGTCGTGACCTCCCCAGTTGTACAACCCATACCATCTTTCCATAACAGGAAAGACTCATAACCATCCTCCCACAATTGGGAAGACACATACATACAGACAGTAAAAATACCATCTCATTGGGAGTGAAATCCCCATATCGCCTCCATCCCGCATATCAAGACACATTCACCCTCCTATACAAGGAGTTGACAGTATAGCTTTGTTACATACAAACATTAGCAACTTATTTAAATTTTGTTCAAAAAAACTTTTCTTAAAACATCTTTTCATCAAAACATTTTTTTAACAATGTTTTAACCGTCAATCATACAAAACTTTCAAAAACATTTCAAAGATATTTATCATGCATACACATCAGCCCTAAAACGTTAAAATAATAAAAGAGGGCTCATAGAACTCACCTTAACTTAGTTATGCACAACCAGCTAACTTTCTTTGCTATCCGTCACTTTCTCAAGTTCACAATGATATCCTATTAACATGGATATCCTAACATAATTATAATCTTATTCATATAATGCAAACCCCTTTTTATTTCAGGGTTTCTAAACTGGCAGCACAACGGCTTATCCAATAATGTTTTTAGATTTTAAGTCGGGCAGAGCTTTGACTTATATTCCTTGATTTTTTTGAAAACAATTGGGCAGAACCTCTGCTTATAATTGTTTGTTTTTCAAAAACCAATCGGTCAGAACCTCGACGTGTTTTTGATTTAAACAAACAATGAATCATAATCTTATTATATATAGTAATAATAAGATCTAAAACGAGCATTATAACAAATCGAAATTATACGAGGTTTGGGAACCGGTTATTGGTACCGGTTTGTGCTACGTGGAAAAACCGGTGGTTAGAGACCGATTGGGAGTTTTTTGGGCGAAACCGGTTTAGAACCGGTTAAAGAAAAACCGGTTTTTTTGACCGGGTAGAAACCGGTTAACCGGTTATATTTCAAAAATCTAGCCGTTACTAGCCGTTGGAGACAAAAAACTAGTCGTTGACACCGGTTAACCGGGTATTAACTGGTTAACCGGTCGAGCAAATTAAAAAAACTAGCCGTTTATAGCCGTTTCTAGCCGTTTTTTACAATTTTTTGGACCATTTTGCCCCTAAACGTTAGTATAAATAGATGGGGATTGTTTTGGTTTGATCACCCAACATCTTACAACATCTCTTCTTCTTAAACGCTCGAAAACGATCAAATACGCTCAAAAAACGATCTCCTACTTCTTCTCGATTCAATCTCTTCTTCTATTACGTTCGTAATTCTAATTCAATCTTTATTTCATCCATGGCAAGCTCACGAAGTGCTCATAGTTCCGTTGGTGTTGGTGCATCCACTTCAAACGAACCAACCGTTGTTAGAATAAAAACTACAACGAGGAACAAAGAGCTATTTCAACATTTCGACTTATGCGAAATGTCGAACGGTGTCGATAAGGCACGGTGCAAAGGTTGCGGTACTTTTCTTAAACCGGAATCTAATTCTACTTTAAGAAGCCATTTGACGAAACATTGTGTTGTTGTCAAAAATAATCCCGCAAACGATCAAGCACAAATGTCTCAAGAGTGCGGGGTTTGGAATTTCGATCCCGACATGGTTCGTGAAATGATGGGGAACTTGGTGATTCAAGAAAGTTTGTCATTCAATCATTTTGACAACCCACGCTTGACGAAGATGATTCAAAAGGCGCTACAACCACGATATCATCAAGTAAGTCGAACTACTATTAGACGTGATTGTTTAAAACGTTGGCGTCAAGCCAAACAAGAATTAATTTTAGGTTTTCAAGATTTAAAAACCAGTGTTAACCTAACAACGGATGTTTGGTCGGCACCTCATGGTTTGCCCGAATCGTACCTTTGCGTTACCGCGCATTGGATTGATCCCGATTCTTGGCAAATGATGAAGCGTACGATTGCGTTCGAAATGTTTCCGTATCCTCACACGGGGGATAATTTGTTTTACATGTTAGATGGAATAATACAAACATTTCATTTACAAGATAAAATACTTTCTATAAGTTTTGATAACGCTTCAAATAATACGAATGCTGTTCAAAAATTAAAACTTAAATATAAACCGATATGTAACGGTGCTTTTTTTTCATACAAGATGCGTTGCTCACATTATTAACTTGGTTATGAGTGATGCTCTTGCGGTTGAGGGAATGAATATGTTAAAAGAAAAATTTAAACAAGTGTTAAAGGATGTTTTTATGAAAAGCCGTAGAAGATATTTGGAATATCAAAAATTATGTGAGGATACGAACTCCATCTTTTTAGGTCCGTCTTGGGACGTACCAACAAGATGGAATTCGACTTGGCGTATGTTTAACAGCGCCTTACGACAAAGGGAAACCTTGGAAGTATTTCATAACAATTTAGTGGAAGAACGTAAGGCTAAAAGATTTAATCGCCGATGTTGGGACGCCATAGGATAATTTACTAGTTTATTTGGAGTTTTTAAAAATTCAACAACAATTTTATCGGGAGTTTATTATCCCACGTCTTGTTTGGTTCTTCAACAATTATTTATAATGACAAGAAAAATTAACGAATTTCCATCGACGGGTGAAAATAATGAAATATATACGGGAACGTTACTTCCAATGAAATTAAAACTAAAGAAATACTTTCAAGAAATGCCGCCCGTATTTACTTGTGCGACGGCATTAAACCCATGTTTCAATGGTGCCGGCGTTGAAACATTAGTTGATGAAATAGTCAGTGCTTTGGGTTTGGATTTGGAAGACCCAAACTTTGCAACAAACACTAAAAATAACTTTAACATATATTTTCAAAATATGTTTGATCATTATTTACAAAAATATGGTGAAACATCTAACATACAACAAACAATGTATGCGGCTTCTAGTTCGAGTAGAAGCCAAGATGTTAACTTTGATTTATTTAACACATTAAGACAAAATGTAACTAAACGAGCCCGAGGTACAAGCGCAAGTAGCGAACTAGGAAGGTACCTAGGGACAGATTGGATTTCCGGTCTTACGCCGAAAGAATTTGAAAACTTTGATATTTTGGCCTGGTGGAAACAAAAGGAACCCCACTTTCCGATTCTATCTGCCATGGCCCGTGATTTACTAAGCGTCCAAGCTTCTACGGTAGCTTCGGAGTCTGCTTTTTCTCTTAGTGGTAGGGTTTTATCGATACGAAGGACGAGGCTTACTCCTGCATCATTGGAGATGTGCATTTGCTTGAAAGACCATTTGGACGCAATGGAACGTGTACAAGACCACACACAACTTGAAGGCGAGCTTGAGATAGAAGTGACAATACACGATGTTGAAGTTGAGGAAGGAATGACATTCCCACTTTCCGACGAAAAACAGGCAATGGATGAATGGATGCGGAACAATAGTCCGGAACTACAATCCGAAGCACCAAGCGAAGACTAATTTCTATTTTTGATTTTGTATTTAATTTTGTAACTTTAAATCTTGTGTAATTAATTTATTTTAATGAAATATGCTATTTGAAATCCTTACTAATAAAGTTCATTGAATTTTATTTAATCAAAACCTTAAACTAATAATTACTAAACCCTAATAAACCTTAAACTAATCAAACTAATATTAAACTAATAACTAATAAACCTTAAAATAATCAACTCATAATTACTAAACCCTAATAAAACCTTAAACTAATCAAACTAATATTAAACTAATAACTAATAAACCTTAAAATAATCAACTCATAATTACTAAACCCTAATAAAACCTTAAACTAATCAAACTAATATTAAACTAATAACTAATAAACCTTAAAACCTTAAACTAATAATTACTAAACCCTAATAAAACCTTAAACTAATATTAGTAAATAGTAATTATTAGATTAATATTAGTTTGATTGTTTAAGGTTTATTAGGGTTTAGTAATTATTAGTTTAAGGTTTTAAGGTTTATTAGTTATTAGTTTAATATTAGTTTGATTAGTTTAAGGTTTATTAGGGTTTAGTAATTATTAGTTTAAGGTTTTAAGGTTTATTAGGGTTTAGTAATTATTATTTATTAGTTTTAGATTTGATTTTGTTAAGTTTTTTATTATGATTTTTTTTATTATGATTTTATTAATTTAACTTTAAGGTTGAAAACGTATAATAAAAAAACAGTTCAATACGGTTACGGTTCAACACTCTAAGTCTAACGGACGGATCAAACGGATTAACGGATAAAAAAAGGTTTAAAAACCGGTTTTTGAACCGGTTTGGCCGGTTAACCGGTCCGGTTTATACCCGGTTCGGTTCCATAGGTTACAGATTTTAGGTTAAAAAAACCGGTTAATAACCGAACCGGTTTTTAGGAAAAACCGGTGAACCCTATGTACCGGTTAACCGGTTCGGGTAATTTAAAAACCGGTTTGGACCGGTTAACCGATTTGTGCACCTCTAATTGGAGGTGTAGGGTCGGGATTTAGGAGCTGGAAAGTAAAAAACTTCGACAGAATTCGAAAATCTAATGTTATGCCTTTTATAGACGAATTCTGGGTCCGGGGCGGTACGCCTAGCCCCAACGTTTGGCTCGGGGCGGTACGCCCGGATGCAATATGTTGCATGTGCGCCACGTGTTGACACGTGGTGCCACGTGTCCCGTTCGCACGTGATTTTCTTGTTTTCGCGATAACTTGAGCATACGAACTCCGTTTTACGCGTGGTTTTCGCCTACGTTCATGATTTTTCGAGATCTTTCCAATGGTTAAAATTTCTAGACCTGAAGAGTTCAATTCATATGACCTTTTATTTAACGCTTTATTCGACTCAGCGTATCTTAAAATCGGAGCTTCGTTTCGCGATTTCGCTTACATTCATTTTCTTTATTTTCAAGTTAGGATTCTAGATATGAAGTCGGTTTGGCACTTAATTAAATCAATATAAGGTGATGTATGTTTCTTTAACATCTATTGACACCAGATTCCTTTTATTCTTCTTTCGCATATTATCACTAATTCAGCTAAAGACTTATGAATATTAACATTCCTTTAATATAATTGTTATAATTTTAAAGTACAAGAAAACCGGGTGTTACAACTTTAAAAAAATACTATAACATTTTGTTGATAAAAACCAAAATTCGTCATTGTAAATACATCTTAATACTTTAAAAAAATATATCTACAAGATTGTAAATACATTTTAATACTTTAAAAAAAATAATATAACATTTTGTTGATAAAAACCAAAATTCGTTACGTCCACAAGATTGTAAATACATTTTAATACTTTAAAAATTATATCTACAAGATTGTAAACACATTTTAATACTTTAAAAACCAAAATTCGTTACAAAATCAAGAATATAACGTAATTAGCGAGCATCCGGAAAAAATTAAAAAAAAAACCTAGTCAAGAATATAACGTAATTAACGAGTTCGGGATCGGCTTGGCTCGTTTACACTCTTAAACGTAACCCTTATTTATTCAACAACAATGTAAACCCAAATTCGTTAAAACTCGTTACAAATAATTTGTTATTTTTATACTTGTTACATTGGTGTAAATACGAACATCCGAAAAAAATATAAAAACATAGTCAAGATTATAACGGAATTAAAGAGAAAAACAAGACAAGTAAAATGGTGCAATTTTTATAAAAAAATATTATAGTATAAAAAAGTTATGGATGTATAAAAAAAGAGGGGATAACTTTAATAATATAACAAATTACATTAATACCCTTATTCCCTTTTTTTCAAATCAAATATTTTATTTTATTATAATTTAATATGAACCATTAGATTAGAATCTTAAAATTTGATTCTCAAATATGGTGAGGTTATTGGGTTATTGCTCTATCCTAGAGTTATGAATTGATCACTTCCATACACACACACACACACATATATATATATATATATAGGGTATGGAATTTTTGATAACTCATCAAATATGAGATAACTCATTAACTCAATCTCATTCAATCTAAATTTGAATCCAATGGTTGATATCACTTAAAAATAAAAAAATAGAATATATTACTTTTCAAGTAGAAAAATGTAGTATTGTCAAATTGTATATCTCTTTCAAAAGATTCCTAGTATATTTTAATTTTTTATATAAAGTTGCCCCCTCTTTTTTTAATCATTCATAACTTTTTTATACTATATTATTTTTTTTAAAAAAATTGCACCATTATACTCATCTCATTTTTCTCTTTAATTCTGTTATAATCTTGACTATTTTTTTTATTTTTTAGATGCCATGTATTTACATCATTGTAACAAGCTTAAAGATAACAAATTTATTTGAAATTTTTTCTAACAATGGTAAATTACAGTAATGTAATTTGCATTGATGCAATTTACAGTGATGTAACACAATTTTTATTCAATTTAACGTGATGTAATTTACAGTGATTTAACACATTTAATTCCGTTATAGTCTCATCTTTTTTTAATTTTTTGGATGCCTTGTATTTACATCATTGTAACGAGTTTAAAGATAACAAATTTATTTGAAATTTTTTTCTAACAATGGTAAATTACAGTTATGTAATTTACATTGATGTAATTTACAGTGAAGTAACATATTTTTTACAGATATGTAACTTATTATCTGCAATGATGTAATTTTTATATTTAATTCCGTTTTAATCTAAACTAGTTTTTTAGTTCTTTTTCCAAATATCCTGCTTCACATCGATGTAACGAACATAAACGTAACACATTATTTTAATTTTATAGTATAATGGTGAAAAATTTTTAAAGAAATAATATGTTCGTACATACAATGGTGCAACTTTTTTAAAAAAAATAATATAGTATAAAAAAGTTATGAGGAATAACCAAGTTCAAACAAGAAGAGCAAAACTAACAATGGTATTATCCATAATCTTGCTACTATATTCTTTATAAAAATATAAAGTTTTGATTAAATTTGCAGTGTTAGTAACATATTTATTTACTTTCTTACTTTTTTTTACTTTCAACTTAAAATGGTGTAACCAATCTATTAAAGTTGTTCAATTTATACTTTCGTACTGTACCCTTTGATGTTTACTGTGAATGTTAACCTCCCTTTTTTACCAATTGATTGGCTCACCGATTTGTTATAGTCAACGTGTTCATGAAAAATTTATATTGTATGTTTTCATTTATATGTGGAACCTTGACTTCGAAGGTAGATTTTGTTTGTTTTTTTTCCAATTAGTTGTTTCATCCGTTTGATTTTTATTCATTTTTATCGATAAATTTTTATTCTATGATTTTGATTTAGTGATCATTGATGTTAGTTTTGGTTTACTGGATTTCAGTTTGTTTGTTGTTTTTTCAATTTCACTCTAAGGTTTAGTGTTGTTAAAAAATGGTGATGAGTGTATTTTGATAATGTATGTTTCTAATCCCATTATATATGTGAAGGTTGTTGAATTAAATCCAAAAAAAGTATTTTTGAAGTATACAACTTTAAATGGTGGCTATCTCTCGATCTTTGTCACACCCCCACTTCTCGTCACCTATTGATAATGTCACTGATCATACTGAGAAGGTTGCGGAAGCATAGTGGTGATGTCTCAAAGACGGGGTGCAACTTACTTGATCCGGTATCACAAACACACAGATTAACTTAAAGATATTATATTACAAGGACAACATTATTACAAGCCGACAACAGTTACAATTTACAACCTAAACAGTCTGCACAAACTGAATTATTTATTTACAAGTGCCTGAACGTGCAATCTCACTCGTTGTTACTGTTTACCTGCAAAAATGTTTAAGCTTGAAAAGCCAGCACAAAGCTGGTGAGTTCGTAATGGTTTATCCGCACAATATGATATGATATGCAAGATATTGATACACAGTTCCAAATATAACCATGGGACCTATATATAGTTCCTTTCGGCCTACTTCGTTCTGTATTATAAAGATACTACCCGTCGGTAGATATCTTCGTGCCTCACTGTCTTAATGTCCATTACATACATTAAAATTAGATGTAACCAGGTAACAAACATTCACACAAGGGAAGAAGCAAACCTCCTAGTGAATGGGTTGTCAGCCGATAGTACTATCATTGTTTCCTGCTCGGCCCCACATGGGTTCAGTAGACACAGTTTGATGAATGAGGACTTTTAGATACTATGATAGAGAGCTAGAGGCAAAATCCCATGAACTCCCACAAAAGTTCGCCACAAGTTCACATTGAATCACACAGATAACAGTGATACATATCATATGTTCTAGAAAAGTTTCACAGTTATACCCCGATGTTTGTAAAACATTGAAAAGAAAAGGGGTTGTACAAAACTCACCTGAGATATCAAGGTTAACAAACAACACACAGACTTGTATTTATGGTTTAATTCTGCATTAGGTAATGTTTAATAAGTTATCTATGTTTTAACTCACTTATTAGATCTTTCTGAATGTTCAATGTCAAGGACATTGCCTTTTGAGTCATCAAACTGATATTAAGTCTTTAATCAGTTGTTTTAATTGAATATCATACAATCTATGATAATGTGGGAACCTATAATGATTCAGGTTCCTCAAACACAGTTGGTGACTCATTAGATTAATCAGAATATCTATGTCAATATTTAACCAAGAATTAGTCATACATCAAGAATCTTAATTCTACAACTTAAGGACTAATATGACTTATAAACACTAATCACCCTAAGTTGCATAAATTCAACAAAATCACAATTTATTATAATTTACAATCTATGAACACAGTCATGCAAATGAGGTCATTTGGCCATAATTTCCTAACTTACATGTTAATCATATTCAACAAATCATAATATCACCATGGTTTTTCCAAACTTTAGTGAAAGGAAGTATACTTATGCAAGTTTCATAATATTCAAGAAACCAATTATCATTCCTATTCTCATGGCATAATCTTAAAAACAAGTTGTAAGATCATAAACAAATGTTTGATCATGATTTTTCAACATAATATGACTAAACATTCATCATTCTTGAACACTAATCAACCTACATAAGTATACAAAATCATTGGAACAAAATCATGACTTCATCTTGAATCTTGACATAAACCATTTTAACCAATTCATAAAATCAACATCACATGAACATAAGTTTCATCATAATCTAGACAATAAAGTGATTAGCCCATAAGGCTTACAAGAAAAAAAAAGTGTGTAAAATTAACAAGACACATGATGGAAATAACAAATTCAGACCACTAGCAAGCAAGGATTGGAAACAAAATGGTGATGGATGCTTCTTGGATCTTCAAGACCCTCAAAATAACCCTTGGAAAGCTTGGAAAATTCTGATCAGTGGGTATTTTTGCTCCAGGAAGTCCAGCCCTTTCAAATAGAGAGAAAAACTCAATTTATAGAAAGTCTGGGATTTGGCACGGTCGTGCAAGGTGCTACAGTGCTTCACTTTTGGTCTGGGGCCGTTGTCGAAGTTGTCATTTTCAGCTAAGACTTGAAAATCGACTCGAGGTGTCAGGCACGGTCTTGCACGAGTTAACAAGGCCGGCACTATCTTCCTTTGGCCCGGCATTGGCTAGCTTGCACGGTCATGCATGGCTCAGACACGGTCGTGCATGAGTCAGCACTACCATGCATGGCCCGGCACTACCTGGTTGCACGGTAGTGCAAGGTCTATGCATGGTCATGCGCGGGTCAGCACTGCCATGCTTGGCCTTGGCACTACCAGTATTGGGTTCGGAGTAGGGCTACACTGCCAACGCAAGATTTGGCACGATAGTGCACATCTGGGACTTGCTCAGAAATTGCTGAAATTCCATATAACGCTTGATTTTCTTCCGAGCAAGGTCATTATCCTACAAATTCACAAAAACAATAATTAGGGCTGTTTGTGAATGAATTTGCATGTTGTTAACGTTAAAATCGGGGGGAAATTATGTCAAATAATATGTATAATTTAACGTGTATCACTTTTACCTACCTCCGACCAGCAGATAGGAGATCGACATTTGCATCCATAGAGTGCTTCAAATTGAGTGCATTGGTTACTAGTAACAAGTGGAAGATGAATGTCCCAGTTACCTCCGAAATCAATCACACAGCTTCTGAGCATATCTTCAAGACTTTGATTAGTTCGTTCAGTTTGTCCATCCGTTTGTGGATGATAAGTTTTGCTCATATTGATTCGCGTGCCGAGAGCATTTTGTTGAGTTTGCCAAAATCGTGACATAAATCGACTATCTCTGTCAGAAATGATGGAGATCGGTACTCCATGTCGAGATACAATCTCATTGACATAGAGTTTAGCTAGTCTATCCATAGAGTAATTTTCTCAGATTGGTAAAAAGGGCGCATATTTAGTAAGGCGATCAACTATAACCCATATAGAGTCATGATTGTGTGACGTTCTGGGTAGTTTAGTAATGAAATTAATAGAGAGCTGATCCCATTTCCACATGAGAATCTCCGGTTGTTGTAATAACCCAGAAGGTCGTTGAAGTTCTGCCTTAACCTTAAGACACGTTAAACATCTATCCACGTATTCTGCTACATGTTTCTTCATCCCAGTCCACCAATAAAAATCTCTAAGGTCTTTATACATTTTATCGGCACCTGGATGAATAGAATACATGCATTTGTGTGCTTCATCCAAGATGATTGTTCTAATGTTACCAAATAAAGGAATCAAAATTCGGCTTTTAAAATACAGTACTCTATCAGTTTTGGTTTCTAGTTGCTTGTCTAATCCTCTTAGTTCCTCAGCTGGGTAGTTTGTTGCTTGTAAAGCTTGTTGTCGAGCCTCTTTGACTTGAGGAATTAGACTGGTATGAATAGTCATCCCTAACGCTCTCACACGTAAAGGTTTAACTCGTTCCTTGCGACTCAAGGACTCGGCTACGACATCCGCTTTACCTGGATGATAACGAATTTCATAGTCATAGTCACTTAAAAGTTCTACCCATCGCCTTTATCGCATGTTCAACATCTTTTGATCTAGAATATGTTGAAGACTTTTTTGATCAGTGTATATAATGCACTTTGTTCCATATAGATAGTGTCTCTAAATCTTGAGTGCAAACACTACTGCACCGAGTTCTAGATCATGAGTGGTATAGTTCTTCTCGTGTATTTTTAACCATCGAGAAGCATAAGCAATTACCTTGTCTTTCTGCATTAACACGCACCCGAGACCCTGACGAGAAGTATCACAGTATATCGTGAAGTATTAGTACCTTCCGGTAATGCAAGTACAGGTGCGTTGCAGAGTTTGTTTTTCAATAGTTGGAATGCCTCCTCCTGTTGGGAATCCCATATAAATTGTTTATTTTTCTGCGTCAAAGTTGTTAGTGGCAAAGCTATTTTTGAAAAGTTCTTAATGAATCGTCGGTAATAACCTGCCAGTCCTAAGAATTGACGAATTTCAGTTGGGGTTTGTGGTCTCTCCCATTGTTTCACAGCTCTAAACTTACTAGGATCCACTTGTATACCGTTCTCATTTACTACCTGTCCAAGAAATTGAACTTCCTGTAACCAAAATTCACACTTGGAGAATTTGGCATAAAGCTTTTCACGTGCTAAAAGTTCTAAAATTAGTTTCAAATTCTGTGCATGTTCCTGTTGGTTTCGGGAGTAAATGAGAATGTCATCAATAAATACAATCATAAACTTATCCAGATAAGATCTTCATACTCGATTCATTAGATGCATGAAAACTATAGGTGCATTTGTTAACCCAAATGACATTACTAAAAACTCGTAATGCCCGTAAGGGGTTCGGAAAGCAGTTTTAGGAACGTCATCATCATGAAATCGTAACTGATGATATCCAGATCTTTGATCGATTTTAGAAAAATAAGTATCACCTTGCAATTAATCGAATAGGTCATCAATAAGAGGTAGTGGATACCGATTTTTGATTGGTAATTTATTGAGTTCCCTATAGTCGATGAACATCCTGAACGAACTATCTTTCTTTTTCACAAAAAGAATTGGTGCTTCCCAGGGTGAGAAACTAGGTCTAATAAAACCTTTGTCTAATAGTTCTTGTATTTAACCTGAAAGCTCTTGCATTTCTGAGTGTGCTAAACGATAAAGAGCTTTAGCAACAGGTGCGGCACCTAGAATCAAGTCAATATGAAATTCAACTTGTCTCACTGGGGTAATCCTAATATATCCTCAGGAAAAATTTCAGGAAAACCCTTGACTACAAGAATATCTTTGATACGTTTTTGTGGAGAACTGTTCTCAGTCACATGTGCTAGAAAGGCCTGACAACCTTTCCACAAGCATTTCTCAGCTTGCATACATGATATGATTCCAAGTTTTCTATCAGCTCGTTCTCCTTGAACTTTGAGTGTATTACCGTCAGGTAATGGAATACGGATCACCTTGTTTTGACACAACTTCTGCTTGGTTATCAGAAAGCCAATCCATGCCGACCACGACATCAAAGCTTCCAAGTTCAATGGGAAGTAGATTGATATTGAAAAGGTGATAATTCAGATTCAAGGGACATCTTTGAATAACACTGTTAGTTTTGATCAACTTGCCATTGGCAAGTTCAATGAAATAGGAATTTTCTGGATCTATAGTAGGCAATGAAAGTAATGATGCAAATTCAGGAGTGATAAAACTCTTATCTGCCCTTGTATCAAACAAAACTGATGCGCATAAATTATTGAGAAGGAACGTATCAGTGACAATATTCGCATCATGCCTAGCTTCTGTTGCACCAATCTGGAAAGCTCTCCCCTAGCCTCATTCCCTTGTTGATTTAATTTGTTGTTACAACTCTTATTCAAGCAAATGTATGTAACATTTACTTGCATTAATGTAACAACCACTTACATCAACTTACAGCATTATAACACATTCTTACATTATTTCTTGTTTTAAAATTTTTTATTTATTTTAAAATCTTTATAACCTTTTTTACTATATTATGATTTTTTTAATTAACACAAGTTCGTATTACTTTAAATATATAAAAAACTATCGAGCATGTGCAATAAAACTTTGTATTCGTAAGTTATTCATATTTTAAGTAAAATCAATGAATGAATGACATAACAAATCTAGTGTAATAATGATGACATGAATTAAAAGACAATTACTTATATGCCTTTTTGATTTTAAATAAATTTTTAGTTTGATTAAAAAATAGGAAAAAAACATACACCATTGGATACTTTTTCATGTGGGTCCAGAAGTGATGGCATGAGGTTAATGAGTTAACACAATAACAACGGGTTAACAACCAAACCATCCACTATGTGTGTGTGTGTGTATATAGGGAGATGATCAAATGTTAACTCACTTATTGCGGTAACCTATATAACTCTGCCAAGATCAATTCAAATCTTTGTTTTCTTTTTTTAAATATTATTATTACACATAAACAATACTTTCTTCTTTTATGTATATGTGTAAATTTATCATCGTTTAAGATTTAAAAGCTTTGTAAGTTTTGGTATTAACAAGTTTTGGTTACATTAAGTAATGTAACCAAAGCTTACATTGCTTTTAAATCTTAAATCAATGACAAATTTACACATACACATAAAAGAAGAAAGTATTGTTTATATATAATAATGATATTTAAAAAAAGAAAACAAAGATTTGGATTGATGTTGGCGGAGTTATACGGGTTACCGCAATAAGAGTGTGTTAACAAAGGAACCATCCCCTATATATATATATATATATATATATATAATATGTGATTAGTTTTATTTATTTCGTCGTCAGTGGCAGAGGTATTTATATGAGACCGATGGCCCAGGACATCTATTTTTCAGCGTATATGGGTATTTATGAATGACGTTTTTAAGTGATAGCATTGCTTTTTGGACTAGTGACAATACTGGTTGCAACAGTTAGTGTTGAAAGAATTTTTTTTCAATGAAACATATAAAGATGAAATTGCGTAAGAAGATGAAAGATACGAAAGGGCTTCTAGCCTACTAGTATTGTGATGAAGGGGAGAAACTACACCTCATCCAGCTCAGGGGTTCAAACCTAAGCAGGGGTTCAAACCTAAGCAGGAGAGGGGGTTTACAGATTCATCCGATTTCTGCTTATCTGAAGGTGGAAGGGTGACGACTGAGCCTGCCCTTGGATGTGTGTCCATTTGGGCTTAAATCAGTCGTTCAGGCTGAAACCATTATAAAAAAGAAGACGAAAGATGTATACATGAATGATTCCTGGATTTGTTATTTGTTATGTTGAAAAATAGTCATTTTAACAAGTTTTGGTCAAAAATGTGATGTAATGTTTTCAAAAGTTGAAAACTCATAGGAAACAACTGAAAGTATTTTTTTTTTAATTTGTAAATACTATCAAATTTATATTATGTGTTTTTTAAAATTTCTATTAATGATTTTTATTTGATCGGTTTTTATTATGTGATGAGTATTGTCCGAATCGAACGATAAAACTGACCAGAAAAATTTAAGTACAATACTAAATTAGAACATATAAATACAATGATATCTATAAAAAAAAATCTTAGATTCGTGACTGCTTCTCTAACACGTGAGTCCTAAAAGTTTGGTTTGTTTTAAATCGCAATAACTAATTCTCAATCTTTTCAAACCCGGACCGGACTGGTCGGACCGGGATTCTGTATCTCTAGCGGTCCGGCTATGTGCTCAGAATCGTTTAGGAAGGAACCAGGCGGTTCAACCAGTAGCCGCCGGCCCGACCAGGAAACCGGGCATTTTGAACCGGATCTGTTACAAAATCATGAATATAGATCAACACACTAGAAGATCCGGCAACAAAAGCGATGAACAGATCCGTTGATGCGGCGGTCGTCGACGAGACGAGAACAGTTCCATTTGGGGAGACGCGGCAAGCTCAGATCTGATAAGCGCAGCGACCGGTGACTGGTGCGACCGGGAGACTGTGACGGGTGACGGAGCAAGCTCAGATCCGATTGATGTGACGAGCGGTGCGACTGGGAGACTGGTGCGGCTGCAAGGGTTTTAAAGTTTTAGAGAAATTTGTGTTTAAAAAGAGAGAGTGCTGAGAGTTAAGAAATGCCGAAAAGGAAGATGCGCGGAGGAGGCTAGGAGCTATCTATAAATGAACATATGCCGTTCATCAAAAAATCTATATATATATATATTTATATATTGTAGGGAATGGTTCAAATACTAACCCTCCTTACGGCGCTAACCCATTAACTTTGGCAAAAAATGGCCGGATCTTGAATTTTTTTTTAAACATCATTGTAACACAATTTGAACACCATGTTCAGTTTTGAGTTTTGGCTAATTCATCACCGTTTGGGCTCTTACAGTACTGTAGGTGTTTAAATATTTAAAACTTACAGTACTGTAGCAAAAACCTTACAACGATGATATTTTTTAAACGGTGATGAATTAGCCAAAACTCAAAACTGAACATGGTGTTCAAATTGTGTTACAATGATGTTTAAAAAAAAAATTCAAGATTCGGCCATTTTTTGCCAAAGTTAATGGGTTAGCGCCGTAAGAGAGGGTTAGTATTTGAACCCATTCCTATATATTGTATATTTAATATAAATATTTTATATATATATATATATATTTTTGTATAACATACTCGCCTCAACCGGTCCGACCGCTGACCAGTTAAGAGACCGGTTCGACGTCCGATCCGGTTGTAAAAACATTGCTAATTTTATAAATTAGTCTATTTTTTTAGTTTCCTCGTTAGTTTGTTTCTTAAAAAGGAAATGCACCGTTAGGGTTAAGAAAAAACAGAGGAAATAAAATCAAAAATTTACCAACGATGATATATAAATTTCCTGGAAACCCTTTCACACACTTCCTCTTCCACCTCGTACGTACTCGCTATTGCCTTCGCATCTCCAAGATCCCTCAGGTACACACCAAACCCTAAAATCACACACACAAACAAATCTAGAACACAAACAAAGGGATCAGAGATTGTATCTTTCTCAGTCTCTTTTCTCATTCGCATCTTTCTCTGCGAAATCCAGGTACAGATTCATTTATACTCGCTCCAATCGATTTGTTTATCTGCTATGACGTTTTTATTAGATTTGTTGGTTTTGATCTGTTTTGTGTTCTTGTTAAATGTTTTTTTTTTTCGTATTTCATTTTCGTAACGACTTGTTGTTTGTGTTGCTTTCGTTAGGGTTTTGATTTGTTCAACAATGGCGTCTCCGGCAGCGGCACCGCAGCAACCTGTCTCTGCTCAAGTTGTATGTATTGCTTTTGTTAATTTCTTAATTTGCGCACGCTGTTCATGGAAATTTGTTATATCTGAATAAATTGAAGTTTGAGTAGCTTACAGCAGTGCTATGATTTTTAGAATCTAGGATGAGGTTATAATTTTTTTTTGTTGTGTGGTTTTATTTTAAGAAATATTGAATTGATCTTTGTTTTTGTTTGGAATGCGGTTAAATTCTGTGAGCCAAAGTTACTCGTCTCCAGGTGGAAACAAATCAATTCTGTTTATGGGTAATGGGACAACTAAATATCAGGAATTAGTGCTCTAATTATGTTAACGTCAACATTATCAAGGGTTTGTGCTGATAATCTTCTGGTTTGTTGAACTGTGAATTTCTAGTTTGTGAGGGTGGTAAGTTAATGCTATAAATGTTGAGTTGTTAGTATATGTTCCTGCAAGTGGGTTTTTTTTTTTTTTTGATAATTATTGGCTTCTGTTGATATTATTATATTAATTCATGTAATTCAGCAATTGATAAATGAATTTAGAATTAATAGCTTGAGTTCTTTCTTTTTTGCCTATGACCTCTTGGCCTAGCGCCTCCTGATGTATATCCCCACCAAATTGGTGCCGTTTCTGGTCCTTAAAGTGGGCAATAGGTGTGAATTTTAGGGGTAGATTAAAGGAGGGTGTGAGTTTGCCATTTAATTTATGTAGTTATTTTTTTTTTTGTTTAAGGCTTGAGGCTATTTAGAGTACATACGGCTACAATTTGGTAACAATTTTAATGCAAATCAGATGCAATGCTTCACTATGATGAGGTGCATGCATGCTAGTCTTACACATTATGGTTTGCACTTGGCCAGCTCGCCTTGACATTAACTTTTGGTGTTTTACTGCTTAACTAACACCAATAATATATGTAGAAAATGGTGTTCATCATTTTCATGCATTTGATTTCCGATATAGTTTGATAATCATAAGATGACAGTAGTCTACAGGAAAAATTTTGCATGTGTTACTCATGACTCGTCAAATGCTCTAGTTTAGGTATCAATATTAATCTTGGCTTTAATTTTTGTTTATAAATGAATGCGTTCACATTTTAGCTTAAAATCAATTAATTCGGTATTCCTATGTTGTTTTTTCGTTTTCAGTATGATGATTATGTTTTGTCTTTTGGGGTTAAATAGGTTGGCAATGCTTTTGTTCAGCAGTATTATCATATACTACACCAGTCTCCAGGTTTAGTTCATCGCTTTTATCAGGACATTAGCAAACTTGGACGCCCTGAGGTGGATGGTACCATGAGCATTACCACTACTATGGATGTATGTTTACCTCTCTTTTATTCATTATTATTAATCATCATGTATACAACAACAAGCAGCAAGCATACCCAGTAAAAATCCCACTTAGAGTAGGGTCTGGGGGGGAAGGATAGAGACAAACCTTACCCCTATCCTAGTCGGGACAGAGCTCCGAAGGAGTCCCCGGCTCAAAGTTATCGTTTGAGGTTAATCACCTCAACGCTTTTAACAATTATTTTCACAAAATAAGTAAAATAACGTTAAAATTAGTGTAATTTTACTTTTGCCCATTAAGTGCCAACACATATATACATTATATGCGTGCACCACAAATTGGGCGTTATTAATCATCATGTATGGTAATTAAAAAGTTGTTACATGTGGTACATTTGCTTTTGTTAAGTGACTAGTTTTACTGAAAACTACTCTAAAACAGTTGGAATATTACAACTTTTAGTTGGGGGATGTAGATGGATGAACCAAGTACAAAATGTCAATTGATTTTCACTTTGTTACCCTACAGATTTCTGTGAGTAGGTGGACATGTATTTGTGAGTTTTTGGTTCTGATTAGTTTTCCTGGATGTGCAGGCCATCAATTCTAAAATACTATCTCTTAACTATGACGAGTTCAGAGCTGAGATTAAATCTGTAGATGCGCAAGAGTCATTGAGTGGTGGAGTCAATGTTTTAGTCACTGGGTACCTAACCGGAAAGGATAATGTTCTTCGAAAGTTTACTCAAGCTTTCTTTCTTGCAACACAAGACAAAGGTTACTTTGTCTTGAATGATATGTTCCGCTACATGGAGGATGCCAATTATGCTGAAGGCGTTAATGCTCCTGTTGCGGATGTTGAAGATCCCATTAATTCTGAGCAAGGTGATTGAAAATACATACATATATAACTATTATTGATATTTTAAATCACTTTCATCAACTGTTTTGTTTTCATATAATTAATGTATATTGTTCAAGATCTTAAAGCCAAACTAGTTTGGTTGATGCATAAAAATGAGTTATTTGATGATCAAAAGAATTCATTTTATTTGTTGATATTGTATAACTATGAATTTTTACTTATATCTGTAGGAATGTATGTAATGAATACAAAAGTGATTAAAAATTGTTTTTTGGACGACTTATAACCAGACGTTTTATGTTTCCATGCGTTTTTTCTTCGTAATTAGTTACAATGTTGGGTTATTCTATAGCAACTCGTTTCTGCTTTGTCCACCATATTATTCTTAAGCACAACATGGAGCACCTATGAAGTGTAATATTGCATAACTATGAATTTTTACTTATATCTGTAGGAATGTATGTAATGAATACATAAGTGATTAAAAATTGTTTTTTGGACGACTTATAACCAGACGTTTTATGTTTCCATGCGTTTTTTCTTCTTAATTAGTTACAATGTTGGGTTATTCTATAGCAGCTCGTTTCTGCTTTGTCCACCATATTATTCTTAAGCATAGCATGGAGCACCTATGAAGTGTAATAGACAACAGTGTTTTATATTTAAGCATGCACCATATCTGTTGAACATTTATATTAATAAATTTTCACCTAAATTTGTAAAAGATATCCAATTTATGTATAAACAAATTGCAAAATTTTATTAGATTAGTTATAAGCTAAATTGCTTTTGATATTTTTACAGTTTTGATATTGATTGTTTTATAGCTATTAATTTTTCACCTTATGCATCCATAGTTCGCCATTTTCTATTAAAAGCATGATAGGCAAGACAATTTTCAAAATAAATTAATATATGCTGAAACCTTTTTATCTGCAGTTATTGAAAGTGTTGCTGTGGTGGAGGATCACATTCCTGATCAAGCCGTTGAACCGCTGAAGGAATCTCAAGTGGAAGAAGTGATACATACTCCAGAGAATGTGAATGTGACTGTGGAAG
The DNA here is from genome assembly GCA_009363875.1 of Mikania micrantha. Lineage (NCBI taxonomy): Eukaryota > Viridiplantae > Streptophyta > Magnoliopsida > Asterales > Asteraceae > Mikania > Mikania micrantha. The sequence goes on from CM018695.1 coordinate 17,142,307, forward strand.
TGGCTATTGTGGAGGAGAATGAGGAGGCACCTGAATTAGTTGTTGAAACGCAGGAACCATCTCAGCTGGTTGTTGAGCCACCACAGCTGGTTGTTGAGTCCAACACCAAGATTGATGAAGTCCCAAGGAAGTCATATGCTTCAATTGTAAGCTGTTTTTATTATCTAGCTTTTAATTATGATAATGTTATTTGCAGGCATTTGCAGCTATCGTATTAAATTTTGTTAGGTCCTAAAATACAAATACCAAGTTTGATCCTATGTTGTCAAAAGCCCTTTAGGCATGCAAGGCGAGGCACAAAAAGCACCTTGCAATCATCCAGTTCTTTAAGCAAGATTCCGAAAAGGTTTTAGCAAAGATTCTGGCCAGATTTTTTCGAGATTCCGATCAAATCCTGTAATATCTGACCAAATTTGCTTAAAACTTTAAATAGACCTAGAACCTGGCTATACTATCCTAAACTAGCCTAAACAAGCCTAAAACATGTCTTCAACTCCTAAATATGGTATGTATATCCTATGTGTCTTGTTAATCTCAAGCCCTCGTTTTTAAGCAACTTTGACTTAGGAGTTAGGCCTAAGGTGCGCTTTCTTTGCACCTTGAGTGCACCTTGCGGCTTCGATGACTATAATTTGATCTCAATCAAGATCGTCTCTTTCTTATTTATTATAAAACTTGACTCGTACAAAACAAGAATGCTAACCTCCTTTTATCGACTTTGACGGCCTGGATTTTGACAGCCTGATTATAGGAATTAAACTTGTCACTTTTGAGTTTGGACCCCCAAACATGATTAGAACCAACATAATATGTTATACATTCTATTAATTTTGAAGGTAATGGACCTGAAGCAGAATGGTGTGGCTTTCTCACCCCCAGCACCTGTTCTAAGGAAACCTCAGCCAAAGAACCAAGAGCAGCAGGTGAACAGTGTCCCCACTGCTGCTGTAGTCCCTGAGGCAGCAGCTTCTAATGTTGATTCTGTTGAAAATGGTTCTCATGAGGAAGAAGGTATATGCATATAACTATATATTTATTGAGATCAATATCATATTTTTTACATAATGTTCTCCGTTACCCGAGGTTATTCTGGGATGAGATTGGCCTGAAAAGCCTGGTTTTAGGCATTGTTGAGCTTGAACATTGCATATTGATTCTAAGAATTTATACAAAGGTCCCCTTAGTCCTGATTTTCTGGTCACTTTATATATTTCTATGAAGTATGCTTGTGATTTTTTAAGTTATATATATCTATGTAGTTTGCTTGTGATTTTTCAAGTTTTGTCTGTATTTTTATTTTGTGGTGAGTTATATGTTGTTTTGACATGTATTGTAAATGTAAATTTTAAGCATGACAAAATAGGCATGTTGGGTCGGGTCAGGTAACATGTCAGAATGGGTTCGGGTGGGTGCATGTCATGATGAGTTTTAAGCAAAATCAATGTGGGTTTAAATGAGTTGATTTTAAAAAACATCAATTTAGTTCAAGTTAAAATGGGTTGTAAGTAAACAAGTTGTATATTTACGTAATCTTTGGTAATTTTATCATCAAATATATTATTGATAATTATTATCTGTTTGATCTATTTTGTTCTCATAATTTTTAGGTTATCTATCTTGACCTGCATTGTGTTAAGGTGTTACCTATGTCAACTTGTTCTTTGTTATAATGTTACCCATTTCAACTCAAAATACAATAATTGCTCACCCAAACCAACCCATTGATCTTGCTTTTGGTCATGATTGCCATGTCTAGTAAATTTGTGTATCTTTATACCTTTTTAATACCTTTTTAAAACTAATTTGAGTGTTTAGTTAAAAATATTACATTTTTTGTATTAAAAAGTTAAATTCATTCATGCTTTCAAAGTTTTAGACGTTTCTTGTATTATATTATTTTAATTATAAATAAATAGAGCATCTAATAGAAAACTATGACACTAGTTATGAATGTTTGGGACGGTGCCTTTATAGCCTAGGCTTATGCAACTTATTCATGATCAGGTTATTTTATAATCACAGACCTGGGCCTAGATTGTTGCACCTGTTAGTTGTTTTCTTGTTTTTATATGCACAAATGCTAATTGTTTGTTTTGGGCAGCTGATGGCTATTCTATTTACATCAAGGGTCTCCCAATGAATGCTACACCTGCTTTGTTGGAGGATGAATTCAAGAGGTTTGGGCCTATTAAGCCCAACGGCATTCAAGTTCGAAGCAACAGGGTACATTCTAATATTCTCTAAGTTGTCTTGTGATGAAATTTGAACTCACACACAATCACAATATAATATGAATTCAACACACATTTAGAAGGATTAACTTGTATTGATTGATATTGAAGAATTACAGAGAATGGAAATGACAAATGGAAACAATTCCTAGGGTAAAACCCTTCTCACTGCACAAGCAGGAGCCCAAACTGATTTCTAAATAATTTCCTTCACACACAAGCCTTCCCTCTATTTATAATTCATTCTCAAGCACACTGGACAATATTACTAAACTACCCTAATCTAGAACTTCTCATTACTACTACTATTACTAATATATTAATATAACTATCATAATCTCTATCATTACTCCCCCCTTGGGAGTTAACCATTGATCCTGCCTCGCTTCCATGAACTTGCATTCCGGACGTTTGTGAGCTGGCCCATATCGATTACCCCAACGCAAACGAATTACTTTCTTCCTACGTCCTTTCCATTCCAAACGTAGAAGATATCGAACTCGTCGAGCACCATGAAGAACATGTCCCGGCTTAGCAATGTAGGTGCCTCCTGATCGAATGGAGGGGCACAAGTATGGATTCTTTGGTAGAATTGTGGACTGTCGGTCATAGGATGGAGTTGACCCTCCCGATTTGGGCATAGACTGGCCCCATATGTGAGTAGCTTCAAAAGGTCCAAGGGGGTCCCCACAAAGGAAATCATATATGTTGCTGAGAATAGGGAGCCACTCTTCAACATTTGTTACCAAAGCATCAGGAGTGGAATGTGTGTCCAAATTGAAGTTCACCTTTGGAATGTTTGTCGGAGGTTCAAATCCACATAATTCGGGCAATTGGAGCTTCTGCAAATCCACTGAACCATCCTTAGAGCCTGAAGAGGTCTTGGAATCGGACAAACTAATGCCAGATGATCCCACTTGATCCTCAACAAATTGTTTGTCCTGTTTCGTCATCCAATCAAGAATAGTTTTGCGAAATTCTATTGAGGCCAATCGTTCCTCGTGCAACAAGTTGAGCGATGTTTTAATTTCTGTCACCTCTTTCTGAAGTTGAACGATCTGTTGTTCATGAGCATCTAATCGAGAGACGTGATCACCCATGACTGAAATCAGCAATTGACTGAGAGGCGATCTGGAATATCTATCGATAAAACCTGAAATCTGCGATTACGTGAAGAGAGAAGACGGAGATTCAACCGAGAGTTTGAAATCTGCAGCAATTAAGGACGACGGCGGTGATTAGCTCCAACAGGGAGGAGTCGGGAATGAAATTGAAGGTGTAGAATCGGCAGAAACTGAAATCGGCGGTTAATTTGAATCGACGAAGCTGGAAAAAATCAAATACAATCGACGGCAGGTCTACGGCAAGGTCGGACCATTGATGAAATTTGAACTCACACACAATCACAATATAATATGAATTCAACACACATTTAGAAGGATTAACTTGTATTGATTGATATTGAAGAATTACAGAGAATGGAAATGACAAATGGAAACAATTCCCAGGGTAAAACCCTTCTCATTGCACAAGCAGGAGCCCAAACTGATTTCTAAATAATTTCCTTCACACACAAGCCTTCCCTCTGTTTATAATTCATTCTCAAGCACACTAGACAATATTACTAAATTACCCTAATCTAGAACTTCTCATTACTACTACTATTACTAATATATTAATATAACTATCATAATCTCTATCATCTTGTATGTGCATTTAATCTACAAAATTCATGGCAGCTACAGGGATTTTGTTTTGGATTTGTTGAATTTGAGGTGCCTGAAGCAGTTCAAAAGGCAATTGAGGTATTTAGTAAATAGATAGAAAATAAAGAATATATCTTTTTTTTTTTAACAAGTTTTTACAGCAATCCGCCTTTGGCGGGGCTTGAACTCTTGACTCTCAAGAAGAGCGACACCTTAACTCTAATAGAGTTTGCCATCAAATGAATATTTTCATGTATCAATAAAATAATCCATTTTTTTTAATCCATGTACCAACTTTCTGGTCTTCTATGCTACTTCCGTCACTAGTAAATTTCATCGATGACAATTGGTAGTTTTCAATGTTATTTTTATGTACCCTAACGCCTTGTGACATGATTTTATGATGATTTAGGCGTCACCAGTTGCAATTAATGGACGCAATGCTGTTGTTGAGGAGAAACGGTCCACAAACTCTAAAGGCAAGTCTTAAATATAATTTTATTTTATGCATGTTTGTCAATTGTCTGATGTATATTAAGTGGTTGTTTGATAGCATTTTAATGGTCATCCTCCTAATGGTTCATAGCCTCTTAATGATTAATAGGTAACCTTATCTGAATGGTTAAGAAGTAACATTAAGAGGTAAACTTTTAATCATTTAAACTTAAGGTTACCTCTTAATGATCATTAAGAGGCTACCAAACAGCCCCTAAGACCATCTTCAAGACTACAATGCAAAACCTCAAAAAAAAACCCCACAAACAGAGTCTTCTGCTATATCAGATTTTTATTACCTTTGAAAACACCCATTTACTCTTCAATCCTACATCACTAAAACAACCTTAAATTTTTACATTACTACCACTTTTTACATTTATGTTTCTTGGCCAAATTATATTATATACTAAAAGTATTAATTATTTAATCATTTATAAAAGTTTAATCATCTGTCATTATATACAAATTTATTACTATTGTGTAAAAATATATGAAAATTAAAATTAATTTTATAGAAATAAAAATGTAAAAGAAATAAAATTGAATTAGCCCACATCATGACCATCTTCTCCCATTCTACAACTCTCCAGTTACCTCCTTAATTTCTCACTTAATTTGTTAAAGGAAAAAAGTTTAAAAAGCACAGTACAACCCAACCCAACCCAACCCAACCCTGTTTGACATGTGTTTCTCACGAACGCGAGGCTTCCATGCTCATCCCTCCTGGCTCCTACAGATGTTTCACGTGACCGCATCAGCCCAATAATGCCAATGGATGCCTTGCGTTGGGCATGTTTAAGATATTAGTTTATGTTTTTCTTGAAAAAAACGTAAGCTTTAAAATGCTTTTTGAGGTGTTTGACTCGTAGTTTATTTATAATTAACTTCTAAAAGCTTACCTAGGGGTGTTTGTAAGCCATTAAATTAAACGACAACCTGGTCGGAAGCAAATTGACAGGTGTGAGATTTAAGTGCATGGTTGGTACTTGTAGGCTTGGACCCAGTTCTGTAAACCTAGAATCTAGAAGACTTGTGTATTAATTGATCTATAATTTTTCTTAAACAGGAACACGTGGACGATTTCCCATGGGAAGGGGTGGAGGATTTAGAAACGAAGGAATGAGGGGCCGTGGAAGCTTCACTGGCGGAAGAGGGTACAACCGGGGTGGTGATTTTGGGAGGAATGATTATGGCGGCAGCAAGGGTGGTGGGCGTGGGGGAGCACCACCAAATCGTGGTGGCGATGGATATCAGAGGGAGCGTGTGAACCGGGGGATGGGTGTTAATGGGACAGCCAAAAGCATGGCACCGCGAGTTCCTGCTACTGCTTGAACAAGTGAGTGATGGGTTATCATTGGAAATTGGTTACTTTGATTGGTTTAGTTAGGAAATTTTTGGTTTACCTGTGTTGTGTAGTATAGTAGCTATTTGTATTTCTTTTTTTTTTTTGAATTTTTTGCTGTTGGACATGGATTTTGGTAGAGTTAGAGATGATGATTGGTCTTATTGCTGGAAAGCTGGGTCATGTACAATTGCGAACTTTGGGCCTAGGCCTGCTTGCCTGCCAACTTAAAAAATGCTGAAAGTTGAACCGGATTTAATATCGTCTTCACTCTTCAGTTTGTGTTTCTGACCTGAAAATTTAGGTTTTTATGACCTGTTTTACAGTTAACACCAGTGTTGTAAAAATTGACCTAAGCGGCCTCCTAGGTGCTAGGCACCTGAAAACCTTGTCGATTTTGCCCTAGGCGGCAGTGTTGTAAAAATCGCGATTAGGCGGCTGATTAATAGGGATTAATCGGTAATCGGCCCCTAATCGATTAATTTTAGCCTAGTCGCCCAATTAATCGGTAGTCGGTCAAAATCGGTCAACATTGGAGCTAGTCGGCTCTAGTCGGGAAAATCGGACTAATCGGTGCACCTGAGATTCCGGCGATTCGAGCCAATTTCCTGTTAAATCCTTCAATTTAACCACCAAGAACAAAAATAGAACTGACTCACCTGAGATTCCGGCCAAATCTGACTCCAATTTAGTGAGACATGATGGTGGCGAGAAGAAGAACGACACTTGCCTGTGCCCTAGCTGAGAACGACCGAGGAAGATGACGAAGAACGGGAATGAGGATTTGGCTTATGGGCTTTAATTTGGTCATGGTGTTGCCGTGTTGAGTTTTAATAGTTTTAGTATTTATAGGCTTTTTATTTTTTTTTGGGTTTTTAGAAGGAAAAAATTGAAAGTTTTATTATTTATGGGCTTTTTCTTATTCTTTTTGGCATTTTAAAAAGGAAGAAATTTAAAGTAGGTATTTATTACCTTATAAATCATGAATTAGTTTGTTAAAATTTGTAGATATTTAAAAAATTATATATAATAAAATTGTATATATGTATATAATTTTGAAAATTACATATAAAATTCCAATCCGATTAATTCCGATTAATCCCTAGTCCCTATCTCGCCGACTGACTAGCGATTATCGATTTTTACAACACTACTAGACGGTGTCTAGGCGGCCTAGGCGGCCTAGGCGGCCTATTTTTTTTTTATTTTTTGGTTTTTTTGGTTTTTTCGAGTAAAAATGACCAAGATTAGTGATTATTCGAGACATTTTTTAACCTAAATACTTAATATGTCTTTAAAACATCGAATCTAACATCTGAAACATTGAATCCTGTTACTAAACATCGAAATCCATATATAAACTTTGAATTTTGTCTTTAAGTTTGTACTTTGAAGTATTTGACTTAGTATGTTTAAGTTTATTTTATAAAATATTTGAAGTATTATATTAAATTATTGATATTAATGTGTGTGTATAATAAATATTTGTAAAATTACATATAAAAATTTCAATCCGCCTAGCGTCGATTAATCCTGATTAATCCCCTAGGCGGTACCTCTTCGTCCGACTAGCGCCTAGCGATTTCTGCAACTATGGTTAACACAACTATGCCTGGCAAAATGGGCGGGTTGGGTAAATGGTTATAATGGGTTCGGGTAAGGATGGATGCGGGTCAGAACATGTTTTAAGCAAAATCAGTTCGGGTTTAAATGGATTGTTCTTAAAAAACATTAATTTAGTTTAACTTAAGATGTGTTATAAGTAAACAAATAGTCTATTTGTATAATTTTTAGTGATTTTCTAATCAAATACGTTATTAATCATTATTAAATGTTTAAATCTATTGTATTTACATAGTTTTTTGATTACCCATCTTGACCCGCATTGTGTTTAAGTGCTACCCATCTCAGCCAATTCAATATTATGATGTTACTCATTTCAATCCATTATACTACAATTGTTTATCCAAACCAACATATTTTCTTTGATATGGGTAAAATTGCCACCTGTAAACACAACCAACCAATTTTAGATTGTCATCAAATCAAAAACGAGTTAAATTACTGGTCAATGATATTAATTCATTTATATGTTAAATCAATAGTTGAGAATTGAGATGAGATGATGATAACTTGATAAGTAGTTAATTATTTTACCCAATATTCTCTCCATATTTATATAATCTTTATTAACTATTTTATACAATATATTAATTTTTTTCTTTCTTTTAAATTGCATCATTAAATTTGTTTCATTTATATTTAACTCCGTTATAATATTGATAATGCTTATTTTTTTATCAACATCGGTGATTACAAACAATGTAGTTACTTTCATCAAAAGCAATATCATTCCACAAAAAAATAAATAAAATATCGTCTCTCTCTCTCTCTTTTTTTTTCATATATGTTTTTGTATAATATTATTTAAATTAAAATAACATTCTTTTTACAACAATTTTACAGTTTCATGCATAAAGTTACCTTCTTGTGATGTAATTTTATTTTTAATATGATACAAGTTTTACTATTATTAAGTAATATTATTTTAATTTATAATGTAATGTAACTTTAATTTTAGTGTAATTTTCAGTTAATTTTGAACTTAAAATTTGTTACACTTATCTAGTTAATGTAAATAGTTTTTACATGATGCAAATGATATGTTTTTCAAGTCTATTTTAGACGTAACAACTAACCTGTTTAAGATTAACGTGTACTCAATGAAGTAACCGGAGAAAATTGAAGATAATAATTTAGTTTTAAATAAACCATTTGCTTAAATAAATTCTAACGAGAGAATAGTAAAATATCTTCAAATCAATGCTAATGAATTCAATAATTATCCACCTTTATATCCTAATTTAGATTATTCTTATACACATCCTAACGAAAAGAATAATAACAATAAAAATGAAACAATCAATACTATTCTTGAACGATAATAATATCGATACAACTTAGGAGAAACAAACAAGTCATGTCCTAAGGAAATACCTATATGCGTCAGTCTAAGTAAACAATGATCAACATGTCACTAGCTACAACCCTAATGTGTGAGTAATGTGTAATGAAAATGTTGGCGAACACACTTAATCATTCACGAGAATTATCCTAGGATTGAATGATATGTCTCTAAATAAACTGTAAGTGCAACAACTTAGCAAAGGAAGGGTTAAAAGGAACCACACCCTATATATATATATGGAGAGATTCAAATGTTAACTCTTCCTTATAGCGTTAACCCGTTAACCCTGACATTTTTTGCCTGAATCTTTGTTTTTTTTCATGGTTTTTATTATACATAAATAGGGGGTTTCTTTTTTGTGTTTTTGCTAATTCATCACCGTTTAGAAATTAAATCAAAAATGTAAGTAAGTGTAAGTTTCTTACACTTATTTGATATAAGTAAGTGTAAGAAACTTACACTTACTTACACTTTGATTTAATTTCTAAACGGTGATGAATTAGCAAAAACACAAAAAAGAAACCCCATATTTATGTATAATAAAAATCATGACAAAAAAAACAAAGATTCGGGCAAAAAACGCCAGGGTTAACGGGTTAACGCTATAAGGGAGGGTTAACATATATATATATATATGGTATGGATAATTTGAAAACCACTTTTATTTGTAAAACCCATAAAACCTCGTGTAAAACATACGTAACAAAACTAAAAACAAATTTGTAAAACATACGTAAAAAGGTAAAAAAATCCGTCAGATCTGGCGCAGTGTTACGTATGTTTTACAACGTAAAAAATTTTATAAAATATTTTTTTTAAAAATATTTCTTCGGCGCTTTTTTTGATTTTGTTATAAAAATTTGCCCAATAATGTTACAAAACTGTAAAAAAATTTCAAAAAAAATACGTTTGTTTTACATGAGTTTTCAAGGTTTTCTCACTAAAATAAAGTTTTCATTTTATTAATCCCCTATATATATAGGGTGAGTTTATGCTAAATAGTGTTTTTAAAATAAAAAGTGTGAGAAGTATTAATAGCTTTTAGATCAAAAAATCAAGGGCTGATATCACAGTTCCAAAATTCGTGGATTAATAAGCCGTTAAAAGACGTGGAAGGGTAGGATCGTCATTCGCTCAAGCGCGCCTTCCTTCGTCTCTTCAATTCCGAAAACTAGAAACTTCTTTAGTTTTTTCGAAGAAAACCGCAATCAACAATGGCGAACGACGAAGATGAAGCGAATATGATTACTTCAGGATTGCAAACAGTACTTACTCAACAATCACCGCAAAAATCATCAATGGCGAACGACGGAGATACGATGGAAATGCTTACGATTTCGCAACTTGAAGAACAGAGCGTACAAAAAGATCAGACACAACAAAATGAAGAACCAATTCCAGGTACATTTAAAATAGTTTTATTATCATATGTGTGGTCATCTCTGTTGCATGTATTGCACAATGCTTGGTCTAGGTCACAACTTTTAGAAACAATGGCTAAAAACATCAATATGTTTTGTGTCATTGTGTCTAAGATGAGTTTGTGTCGTGTCATCTGTGTGGTCATCTCTGTTTCATGTATTGCACAATGGATGGGCTAGGTCACAACTTTTAGAAACAATGGCTAAAAACATCAATGTGTTTTGTGTCATTGTGTCTAAGATGAGTTTGAGTTGTGTCATCTGTGTGGTCATCTCTGTTGCATGTATTGCACAATGCTTGGTCTAGGTCACAACTTTTAGAAACAATGGCTAAAAACATCAATGTGTTTTGTGTCATTGTGTCTAACATGAGTTTGTGTTGTGTCATATGTGTGGTCATCTCTGTTGCATGTATTGCACAATGCTTGGTCTAGGTCACAACTTTTTGAAACAATGGCTAAAAACATCAATGTGTTTTGTGTCATTGTGTCTAACATGAGTTTGTGTTGTGTCATCTGTGTGGTCATCTCTGTTTCATGTATTGCACAATGGTGTGACACCCGGCAATTTCAGGTAAATTGCGACTCTTACATTCTTTACATTTCACATTCATACTTGTTGCATTTCATTTAATTATGTTTAATTAGATGAGTTGAACACAAACAACTACGAAACGATAGTTCAAGGAACTATCGAATCGTACATTGCACATTGGTTTTGGAAACCAAGTGTGGCAAACACAACACTAACACAAAACAATAATTCGGGGAATTATTGAATTGTACATCACACGTTGATTAGGATTAATCAAGCGTGCAAACACTTAGTTAGACACGAACACAAACTATCGAAGATAATTCGAGGAATTATCGAAACACACACACGAGTCTCACGAACGTTGGTGATCAATCAAACTTATGTGCTATTATATGATTATGTGTTAAACATGCATTATACGCTTAGGATAAATGTTAGGAATCGAGTACGAGCGAAATCGAATCATCAAAATCGAAAAACAAGGATATGGACCCGTCGCGGTACGCGATAATCCCTTGGAGAAAAGTTTCGCGGTACGCGAAGCAAACCGGGAGTCGAGACTCCCGAATCCCATCGCGGTACGCGATAAGAAATTTTGATCGGCCTTCGCGGTACGGGAAGGCCATGCAGATCGAAAATTCTATTTAAACCATCCCCAATTCATTTGTTCGGTTTTTCCCTCATCTTCTTCGAGTTTCCACTTATTCTCTCGACCAAATACACTGAAAACAGGCCTCCAAGTCTCTGAAATCATCATTGGGAGCTATCCTTTGGAGTTGGAAGCCATTGAAGCACAAGAAAGGCGTTGGGGATCATCCACAAGCTTGGAACAACCATCGAATTAGTGGATCGTCATCATCAAGAGCTGTTCAATATAAATCTTGTCATCTAAGGTAGTTTTACACGCCTATTATTCATTAGATCGTATATGCAATGGGTAATAACCCACATGCAACTCCATTTAGTTATTGTGCTCGAATGTGTTGGTGATTTGATGTGTATTTGATTTAGATTTACTGATTTTAGAGTTTAATGATGTTAGATTTGAGTTTGGTTAAGTTAGAATTGATTTGGTGATGATTTTGGTACACTTGCCATAAAAGGAAACTTTTATGTGCAAGTCTTGGATTGGTGATGATCTAGACATGTTAGACATGTCTAGATGTTGTCAAAAGTGTATTGTAGTGTTTAGAAACACATTTGGATGTTTGATTTTGTCAAAAACTTGGTTTTGTATAAACTTGCTATTTATGGAAACTTTTAAAAATCAAAAGAGGGCTTTTGATGTTTTAAAACGTTTTGATGAACTTTGAGCATTGGAATATGCTTAGAAATGATTTCTAACATATTTGGAAACCTTGATTTGTGAAAACGAGTTTTAAAACGGATACTTTCCAAATAAGGAAACTTTATTTGGGCAAAACGGCATAAACAGTGATTTATGCGCAAACGACATGTTTTAAGGGTTTAGACGTATTTTACAAACACATTAGAAGTGTTAACTTTATGAAATGGAATTTCATAGCCACGCTTTCCTAAATTGAAAACTTTCTAAAAATGGTAACTTGTACGATTAGGGTCATAGGATGCATGTAAGTGTCTTACTTGTACTTATGACACATTGGACGGTCATAACACAACAATCGTGTCACCAACGATTCGTCGAGTCTCACTAGTCAACACGCACACACTCGGTTGAGCACACCGACACTTGGAGTTGTATGGGATACAACATACCACAAAACACATACTCACACCTATATGGTTATAGGTGCCTACTAGCAGGATTGCTAGCATTCGCAGACGCGAACACATACACCGGGACTGCTGTAACAGGTGAGTTCACGGCCCCTTTTTACTTTTCTACCTTTGGGGGAGAAAACATTGCATGCTAAACTATTTTATGAACAACAACTCATTTTATTTGCATATGGACATGCTCTATCACGATATGTATATGTGTGGACCACATCACAACTGAAAGTCCTCGCGATACTCCACGGACCGTTAGTAGCGCGTAGCGCCTAGCGTGGTAATCTTGAATAGTACTATTTGGGCTTGACAAGCCCCACCCAACGCGCCTGGGAGGCCAACCCGACTGGAGATCGGAATGGGTGCTATATTGACCAATACTTTGCCATTGTCTTGTGATGGCCATGGTGGGAGGCACAACTGTCAGCTTCGGTACGACCCCGTATATAATATAATTGTATTGACTAGCTATCAATCGATACTGCATTGTAATGATATGTAAATCACAACTGTTACTTTAAACATTGGATGTTTATTGCTTATGAAAAACCTGTGCTCTCACCAACCTTTGTGTTGACCCTTTTTACCGCATGTTTTCTCAGGTAACTAAGGCACGCACTTGAGGATAGGATGCTAGGCTGGAGTTGCATGCATATGCTTAAGTGTCTTAGGATGTCGAGAACATTATCATTTTGTTTTGATATGCCTTGTATTGTTAAACTACTTTAATCGTTTCCGCAAACTATTGCACAATGCTTGGTCTAGGTCACAAATTTTAGAAACAATGGCTAAAAACATCAATGTGTTTTGTGTCTAACATGAGTTTGTGTTGTGACATCTGTGTGGTCATCTTTGTTTCATGTATTGCACAATGCTTGGTCTAGGTCACAACTTTTAGAAACAACGGCTAAAAACATCAATGTGTTTTGTGTCATTGTGTCTAAGATGAGTTTGTGTTGTGTCATCTGTGTGATCATCTCTGTTTCATGTATTGCACAATGGATGGGCTAGGTCACAACTTTTAGAAACAATGGCTAAAAACATCAATGTGTTTTGTGCATTGTGTCTAAGATGAGTTTGTGTTGTGTCATATGTGTGGTCATCTCTGTTGCATGTATTGCACAATGCTTGGTCTATGTCACAACTTTTAGAAACAATGGCTAAAAACATCAATGTGTTTTGTGTCATTGTGTCTAAGATGAGTTTGTGTTGTGTCATCTGTGTGGTCATCTCTGTTGCATGTATTGGACAATGCTTGGTCTAGGTCACAACTTTTAGAAACAATGGCTAAAAACATCAATGTGTTTTGTGTCATTGTGTCTAACATGAGTTTGTGTTGTGTCATCTGTGTGGTCATCTCTGTCTAACTTCAAATTTTTTTGAACAGTTCTATTACGTAAACGGCAAAGTGAAAGAATTAAAATGAAGTGGTTTGGTAGATTCACTAATGAGGAGTCCAACCCAATAATTTTGGACAATGAAGAAATTGATAATGAATGTTAGTATACTCAACTTTTATTATAGTATAACATATATATTATTATGTGTAATAATTTTATTGTTTCATTTTTATGCAGCAAATGACAAAGATAAATCTGACTTTGATAAACCAATCAAAGAGTTTCTTAAGCCAAACAAAGAAAGAAAACGAAAGCTGAAATTGAAAGCTAAGTCAACAAGCTAAGTCAAGAAGCAGGTTAAAAAAGAAAAATAGAAACAAGTCAACAAGCTGAAAAGGTGAAGGTGAAAAAGTCAAAGGGAAACATTGAAAAGTTAGAGGAGAATCAATCACCTTATTTTGAGTACACTGGTCAAAAGATTTTCATGAGGTGTTCACTAGCAAACCTGATAAATTTTTTGGAAAAACTAAATGAAGATTAAAAGAAAGCAGTTAAAGAAATGGGTTTCGGTGAAGTGTTGTGTTTAAAGTTACACACAATACCAACTGTCTTTGGTTATTGGCTCTTAAAGAACTACAATCCAGAAACAGATGTTCAGAATATTGGGTCTAGTCAGTTCAAGATAACACCTGATTTGATCCATTTGGTATTTGGAATACCAAATCGTAAAATCATGGTTCATGAGAAATTCTGACCTAATTCTAATGATGCGGTCGTCAGTGAATGGAGAAGTCAATTTGGTATAGACATACAAAAAAGATTTCAATGAAAGATTTTGCTCAACACTTAACAACCAGAAACGATTCTAGTAGAATGTTTAAACTCAACTTTTTGGTGATGTTCTTTTCTATAATGGGAGAATTAATGAAAAGCAACACTATCAACCAAAGATTCCTCATCTCAGTTACTACAAAAATGGATGTGAAAAAATTGAGTTGGTGTGATTATTTGTTAACTTGTCTTCGGAAAAAAAGACAGAAATAGAATGGTGGCGAGGATGAGCTGTTTAACGGGTCTCTAGTTTTACTTGCGGTAAAATGTTTATTACACAATTTCATATAACACAAATATTATATAACACAATGTCATATAACACAAATATTATATAACACAATGTCATTATTCATTAGACACAATAACATGCTGTGTATATTAATATTGTTGTTTCTTTTTTGATAAACCTAGGTTTTATACTTCTATGAAAAACAAAATAGCAAGGACCAATGGTTGAATTAACCAAAAAAACTTGAGGGAGTAAATTTGACAAAATTGCAAGAGTTTGAGGAGAAACTCGAATTGATAGCTAGAAATGTAGACTCAAATCATGAAGTAAAAAAGACTGAAGGAGGATTGAAAGTTAAAATTAAAATCAAAAGACCCCCTAAAGTTCAAGTTGCACAAACTGATTCTGCTGAAAATGAAGAATCTTCAAAATGAGGTACAAAAAAAAATTGTCATATGCCCTTGTATTATATCTTAGTGTGTTATATGTGATTGTGTTATATAATATTGTGTTATATCTTCTTGTGTTATAACACATTCTGTTATTTCCTTATTGTGTTATATGCCATTGTGTTATAACTTATTCTCTTATTTTCTTATTGTGTTATGTATCATTGTGTAATGTAACATTGTGTTAAATGTAATTGTGTTATGTATCATCCAGTTTTTTGGTTATTGTGTTATCTATTATTCTGTTATATGACACAATTAGATGGAATTGTGTTATATGTTAAATACCTATTGTGTTATATAAAAATATTTTTACTGTGTTTAACATTGTCTTAATTACTCATTGTGTTATATAATAATGTGTTAAATACTCATTGTGTTATATAAAATTTTTTTTATCTATCTGTGTTATATCTGATTGTGTTATATGGTATTGTGTAATATTACGCGTGTTATAATATTGATGTGTTAAATACTGATTGTGTTATATATTAATGTGTTAAATACTCATTGTGTTATATAAAAATATTGTGTTATAAAAATATTTTTATCTATTTGTGTTATATCTTATTGTGTAATATCATTGTATTATCTCATTGTGTTATATATGTGATTGTTCTGTAAAACAATATGCTTTATAATATTGTTTTATCTCATTGTGTTATATATTATTGTTTAGATGACAAAGAAGAAGAAGTCGGCATCAATATTGATGAAACAGTTGTAGAAAAAGAAGCAACAGTTCAAACAGAAGAGGTATATTATATATACATTTGTTTTTTACACACATTATAATTAAAAATCGTATAAAAAATTATCACAGGATACAACACAGATGATTAGCAAAGCATTGATCCTGTTTGAAGAACATGCCAACAAAGTAAGGGAGTTGTTGGATGAAGCAAATAAATTTTATCCAGGAAGTATTCTCATCAAAGAAAAAGAAATACAATGGAAATCAGCTGTTGAGAAATACAGTAAAACTGAAATGGAGGAAGATTATACACCAGTTATGGATCCAGAAAACAATTACAATATTCCTAGCATCTCCCCACTTGATGTCAGCCCATCACTATTACAAGAATTTATTGAGATGGAGAAGAACACATTGATTGAATTGGAGAATAAAGCATTGAAGAAAACAGTTGATCGATTGTTTGAGGGCCCAATCTTCAATGGAAAGTCAAGAAACAGTACCATCGGTTAAAGAAGAAGCGATTGGAGGAGAAAATCAAGATGCAGTTAAGGAAAACACAATGAGTGAATCAAACAATGAAGAACCTATGCAGGAAGACAAAATGGGAGAAAAACTCAATGAAATTGTTGATCAAGATCTAATCCAAGAAAACACAATGTGTGAAAAACATATTGAAGAACCTATTCAGGAAGACACAATGGGAGATAAACACAATGACATTGTTGATCAAGATCCAATTCAAGAAGACACAATGGATGACAAACACAATGACAGTGTTGATCAAGATCCAATTCAAAAAGACACAATGGGTGACAAACAAAATGATATTGTTGAGGTGGTTTTGGCAGAACAAGAGACTGTTGGGGGAATGCAAACTGAAGATGACGAACAAAATCAGAATCTTGAAGCTCAGGTTGCTAAAGTAATAAGTGAGTTACCATTGTTACAAAGTAAAGGACAAGAATACTAAACACCATAAAAAACAATGTTGTGCGTTGTTGATCCTGTTAGCAGTGTACGACCTGAGGAATGTGAAGTAAAAAATCCAAAAAGACCCCAAAGAAAACAGGTGTTACCTGAAGTTTTGTGTTCGCCATACATTCAAAGGCAGGTTGTGATGGCCGATAAAAGAACCAATACTGAAAATAACCTTTCTTCATATATATTTGCTGCAAGTGGAGAATGCTGGTAAGTCACATTATAACCTATAAGATTTTCTTTTGTAAATTACACAATATTATCAATTACATTATCAGATTGATAATTTTATTCTTTTACAGGGACATGATGTTTCTCATTTCAGATGTTATATTGTCTGCAAGGGTAATGTTTGAAATTTTGAAACCAGGAATAGAAGTTTATGTTGATGTTATAAATGCATGGACTCATATTCTAAACCGAGAAGAGAGGAAGAGATCAAGGGATTCAATTCATAGGCTATTTTGCACTGGTCCAATGATTGTAAGTATACAAACAAAACACAATGACTGATCCTCTTATTTTGTTATTGTGTTATAATTCATTGTGTTATATATGCTTATGTAATAACTCATTCTGTTATTTTGTTATTTGTTATATGAAATTATGTTTTATAGCATTGTGTTTTATCTCATGTGATTTACTTATTTATGTAATTGTGTTATATACAATTGTGTTATATATCCTTGTGTTATAACATAGTCTGGTTTTCATTATTGTCCTATATGAAGTTGTGTTGTATAACATTGTGTTATATGCAGTTGTGTTATATCTTAGTATATTATTTTGTTATTGTGTTATATGCAGTTGTGTAACACTGTTATATATAATTGTGTTATATGTCATCCAGTTATTTTTTTTATTGTGTTATATGTTAGTATGGTATTACTATTGTGTTATTTGTCATTGTGTTTTAATTTTAGGTTTTGTTTGATTTACAGCATAGGGACACCTTTGATAAAGATGAATGCACAATGGTAACTAAGTTCAAAAGAAATATGCTAGAGGTTTTGAGGAAGGAACAATTGACAAGCATCAATGACTTTGAACTTGTGTTTATACCAATGGTTCAGTCACATCATTATTATCTCATGTGCTTCAACATAAAAACCACGAAGTCAATTCTGATTGACAATAGTGCATCAGTTGAGTATGAAGCCAAATACCTTTCTAGGCTTGAAAAAATGGTATGTATATATCAAGTCTTTTAATAAAAATACATAATACATAAATTGAATGTAACAAAAATGTTTATTTTTTTTTAATAGAGAGATGCATTTGCATCTTACCTTGATGACGTATCACATCCAAATGCAAAACACATAAGGGAGTCAAAAATAACTCGGTTTGAGATGCCATGGAGAACTTCACATAATGGTATTGATTGTGGCATATTTCTGATGAGACACATGGAAACGTATATGGGAGAAGAAGAAAAGGAATGGAAATGTGGATTTATTCCTGAAGATTTAAAGGGACAACAACAGTTCCAGCTTGATGATTTAAGGAGAAAGTATGCAACAAAGATCTTGTTGAATGATGTCAATGAAGTTAAATCTTATGTGGTGGAAGACATGAAGAAGTATTTTGACTTTCCACCTATGAAGAAAAGGAAGTTACAAAAAAAATGCAAAACAAAGAATATACAAAAGGCTCACTGAGCACATATTTTAAACTGAACTTGGGCTTTTCATGTGTATGTAGTCGTATTTTAAGTTAGTATGTAGTCCTATCACGAAAACAAGACAACAGTTTTACTTTTGTGTTCTTTGTTTAATTTGGTATCATAGTATCATGATTTAACGCAGTTTAAATATTTTGTTGATTGACTTATAGTAGGATCCATACAATTGGGTAAAGTATGACTCACAAAATACATATAACACAATGAACACTATAAAACACAATGGATTAATTATGACACAATGGATTAATTATAACACAATGGATTATGATAAAATGGATTAATTATGACTTAATTGATGAATTATGATATAATTTAATAATTATTACACAATGGTCTAATTATGACACAATATAAAAATTGATATTATTAAGAAAACAAATTATATAAGTTATATGTAAAGCAGTTATTATGACACATTAATATCATTGTATGGTTTGTTTGATAAAAATAAGACACAAATTATAGTAGTATCCATACAATTGGGTAAAGTATGACTCATAAAATACATATAACACATTGAACACTATATGACACAATGGATTAATTATGACACAATTGATTAATTATAACACAATTGATCAATTATGACACAATGGATCAATTATGACACAATGGATTAATTATGATATAATTTAATAATTATTACACAATGGATTGATTATAACACAATATAAAAATTGATTTTTTTAAATATTATTAAGAAAACAAATGATATAAGTAATATGTAAAGCAATTATTATGACACATTAATATCATTGTATGGTTAGTTTAATAAAAATAAGACACAAATTATCTGTCTACAAGTGGTTTAACAAATTATGATACATAAAATATATATTACACAATGGATATTATATGTGACACAAATATACAAATTCTTATCATGACACAATTGATCAATTGGAACAAAAAATTACTCAATTTTGATTGTGTTATAACACGAATTCTCAATAGTTATAATTATCAGTAATATGAAAATTTAAGATGAAAAACAAATATAGAAACAATAACTTTCCCTATTGGGTTAAAGATGAAATTCCTGAACTACTTGATTCTTTACTTTGAAGCCGCTTTATGTATAACGTACATGTACGTTGATTATGTCCAGTTTTCTTGCAGAAACTACAAACTCTAACTTTATCCATTGCTATCTCACGAGCTGACTTGTACCGTTTATGTTTTCCACAGCCTTTTGTTCTTGTTCTAATTGGCACACGGACTGAAATGTTGTTCGGTTCGCTCATTCCAGTAACTGATGCAAATCTATCTCTCTTGCTAGAACGTGGAGCAGTGACTTTAACCTCATCCCCCTTGGCAATATAATTTTTCACGTAATCTCTATAAAGACACAACTGATCTTTGTTTGTAACCAATTGATTAATAACATAATCATTTGAATGTGTAATCTCACGAATGATGGTCTGTACATCAACCTCATTGCTCTTGTGGCAATTTGACCCTTCCACAAAGCGAATTGAACTATTTGCAACAGCATCCCTTGTCCAACGCCTAAGTACATACTTCTTTGGAAACTCAGTTATGTCACAGAGCCTTAACACATAGTAAATATGTCTACAAAGTAACCCAAATTGCTCAAATCTGTTATAGCTGCATGATATAGTAAGATCTTCCTTTCGAAACATAACCTACAAGCAAATAAATAAAATCAATAATAATAAAATGAGATATCACACGACAGAATGTTATACAACACATTAACATGTATATAATACTATAACAAATAACACAATGAGATATTACACAACGTACACATAACACAAATAATATATAACACAATACTGTAATAAATAACACAATGATATATTACACAACGGACACATAACACAAAAATATATAACACAATAAAAATAACATATAACACAATAATATAAGACACAACAAAAACCTGCCAATATCTAACACTTTTATATAACACAAATGATACATAACACACTATAATATAACACAATGACACATAACACAATAAAAATTGAACATACAATTACATATAACACAAAAAAATAGTAAAAACAAGAATAAACAATATAAAGGTACAAAAAATATAATTCATACCTTATAATATGGACTAGAATCATGTGAAAAATCCTTAATTGAGTACTTTTCAAACTCACCAAAGGTTTCTACATTAACTGATGCACAACTATTAATAGCATCGTCTATCTCCAATTGCTGATCCAAGAAAATTGTTTGTGTATAAATTTTTGCAGCTTGATCTTCAAGAGGAAATGAACTCCATATGTCAGGTTCTGTGTATCTTGATTCATGATCATTTTTCCTATGCCGATACCTTTGTGCCTCCATTGCCGTCTCAAAATGACTATAAAACTCAATGAAGGTCGAATTTGCATTACAAAAATGATTAAAAAAGTGATTTTCACTCTCTGCTCTTGATGTAGTACGCATAAGGCCAGACAGGTTCTCATCTAAATAATAGGCAGGTATCCAGTCTTTTCTAATGTTATACATATCAGACAACCAATGATGATTACTTAGCCCATAATTAGAAAGAATTGAATGCCATTCTTTCTCAAAAACATCAACTGTTATACTGTCTAACCATACTATATTACATAATCTTTTTTTGAAATCTGTTGTATTACATAAAACAACTCCAACCTACAAAAAAAATACATAATCAAAAAGACACAATAACACTATAGAAAAATACACAATGATTACAATAAACAAAAACATCACAGCAACTAATACACAATGATCAAAAGGATTAAAAAACACAATGAAAATAAGACACAATGGCATTACATCAACTAATACACAATGATGAAAAGGAGTAAAAAAACAAAATGAAAAGAAGACACAATGGCATTACATCAAATAATACACAATGATGAAAAGGAGTAAAAAAACACAATGAAAATAAGACACAATGGCATTACATCAAATAATAAAACAATAATATATGTGGTAAGAAAACTAAAAACGCAATACCTTCCCTGTCAATTTCTCCCAAATATGCCACATGCATAACCTGTGACGAGTATTTGGTAGAACAAATTGAATAGCCTTCTTCATGGCAGGATCTTGATCAGTAACAATTACTTCAGGAGGAAAACCAAATGCATTAACAAATTTGCTCAATAACCAGCTGTACGAGTCAGCGGTTTCAGACCCAAGAAGGGCAGCACCAAGAGTAACATTTCTATTGTGGTTATCTATACCAGTAAAGGAACAAATACCATATCATACCTACAAACACAATAGCAAAAAAACAAATAAATCCAAATATAACACAATGTATAAAATAACACAATGAACTATTAAATCATACTTATTTGTTCGATACGTGGCATCAAAAGCTACCACATCACCAAAAATCTGGTAATTCTTCTTAGAATCCTCATCAGCCCAAAACAAAGCACCTAGGCTGCCATCTTCCTTAACAATATAATCAAATGAAAAATTGGGCAAACTCTCCTTTTTCTTGTTTAGACGTTGAACAATCATCACCGCATCATACTCACCAATGTATTCATTTAGATCCCTTCTATAATTCTTAAAATCAGACTTTGTAGCTCCTATATCCCCATAACCACCATAAAACTCTTCAAAATGTTAAAAACTCTTACAGGCTCAATATTAATCGTAGACAAAGCTTGAATTGCACTCTCTTTTGTGTGATCAACCCTTCTTGTAGCAGTTAAAAACTGAACATCTTCTTCTTCAACAAAACTATGGTTATGTTTCTCTTGAAAATAATATACCTTGTACTTATTACCATCAACTAACTGTAGCTTCATTTGTGCATCACACCCAATTCTCTTTGATGCTCTCCTACGCTTTAATGTTGCTTGATTTTCATCACTAAAACCTCCAAATCCTCTTTCATTTCTAAAACCTTGTTTAGAACAAACTATATATTTCAATTTAATAACATCATTATGTTTGCATTCTGCACTCTTCCTTACTGAAAAACCACTACTAATGGCATACTTTTGATAAAAAGCAAATGCATGATCAATACTATCAAACACCATACCTACCATAGGTACAACTGAAGAGTTTGAAATTGGGGTGTAATACACTTTTCCAGAACTTGGGGATATATGTTGAACACCAACTTCATTGTAAACAGCCACATCTACATAATAATAACACAATGTATAACAATGATTTAGTTTAACATGTATATAACACAATAAAAAATAAAATAACACAATAACTTATATATAACACAACAATCAGTAAACTCATAAAACACAAAATACAAAAATACACAATAATTAACATAAAAGAATACATACAATAATGATACTCGTAATAAAATAAGACAATATCCATAATAGAAACAACGATACGTAATACACAACATAAACAATGATAAACAAAATTTATAATCTCATTACTCGTGATAATAAATAGACACAAAAACAATGCATTATACACAAATTGGAACAAATAACATATATATAACACAACAAACAATGATAAACTTAATACAATAGACACAACAATGACAAATATGATAAAATAGACACAACAATGATAAACATGATACAATAGACACAACACATCATGATTGTCATTAAAATTAGACACAAAAATGCTCCATTATACACAAATTCGCAACAAACACCATCCGATACACAAATCAAAAGTTTAAAATAATCACAATCCAATAAGAAAACACATTGATCAAACGAAAAAAAACGTACCACATGCATCTTTAGAAATCGACATTGCTTAGTTAATCAACTAATCAGAAGCTGATCGCCAGAAGATTATGATCCAGATTGCTAATCTACGTTCTTCTAATTGCTAATTGTTAATCAGATAATAGAAACAATGATCGCCAGAAAGATTATGATCCAGATCTTCTATACACATAAAAGAAGTAATATACGTAAACAATTAAAGAGTATATATACCTTCTAAAATAAAATTTTCTTCCAAATATACCCTCCCTTAAATTTTAATCTCATGTTTAATCCAATGGTTAAGATTCCTTCTCACCTTCTCACTAAGATAACCCTTTTTACTTGAACCTAAACCTATATATATATATAGGATTGGGATCAAATAATAACTCACTCTTAAAGCAATAACCCAGATAACTTTGGCAAGATGAAGCCGAATCTTGAATTTTTTTTGAACATCATTGTAACACAATTAGAACACTATGTTATTTTATGAGTTTGCGAAAATTCATCACCTTGTAAATAAATCTTAATACTTTAAAAAAAATATATCTACAAGATTGTAAATACATTTTAATACTTTAAAAATAATACTATAACATTTTGTTGATAAAAACCAAAATTCGTTATATCTACAAGTGTAACATCCCAAATTTTCTAATACAAGTTATTTGGACTTACGAGTGGGTAACAGATAATTAACTTGTGAGAGATGGACGAAAAATAAAATGTTAAGGCCTCGAGTTCGTGTACTCGAAATACTGTATTCGAACATTCCTCATATTTCGGGTACAGGACACTGCCTATAAATAGTAGAGCCTTGGGAAACGTGCTAACCTTTGGCTGAAGCACATCTTCTCTTGAGTACACGAAGCAGAGTTCGAGCACTGCAAAGGCCGAGTTTTTAATCGATGAAACGGAAGAGGAAACACACGAGAATTTGCAGGAGGGATCATCTAACTAGAAGTAAGTGGTTTATGTATAAAAGTTACGATTTTTATACAAAAGTTAGGATCGTTAAATAAAGGTGAACTTGTGCATAACGCTTGCACCTTTATGCATAAAGTTCGGAACTTTGAGGTTCCAGCATGTTGGTAACAACACAAGGAACCTAGAACTAGCTCCCCAAAAGCCTTAGATGAATTTCTGAGATGTTTAATGACGAAAGTGATGAGTACACGAAATCCTGCACAAAGGATATTCGAAATCATACTTAGAATTTCGAATATATGGACATTTCGATTACAAAGGTTATTTCGAGTACATGACTATTTCGAATACAAAGGTCATTTCGAATACAAGGGTTACTTCGAGTACGAGCTTATTTAGAGTACTAAGCTATTTCGGGAACCAGGGTAATTTCGTGTACATGAGAACTTAATGAATTTCAAGGGTTTCGAATACTTAGCAAAGTTTCGAGAACTTGGATTCAGTAAGGGGGACTAGTAGGCTTTGAGGACTTAGAATAATTTCTAAGTCTCAGAACGTGATGTAATGAGATGATGTAACTGATGTAGGTTCTTAAGGCCTAGCTAAGGAGTTCGGCTAAGGAAACAGGAAACTACTATCAGGTGAGTTCTAGACGCCCTCTTTTATGTTTAATGTTTTGGGCTGACATACATGCTTATTTTTAGGATGTTATGTGCTCATGATGATGATGAATGAATGATTATATGCCCTGACTATGTATGCATGTTTATGTGCTAGTATGATCTATGCATGAAAGTATGCTATGTATGATGAATGCATGATAAATGAGTTATGATAATGAATAACATGCCATGATAATGATGCTAGCATATGATATGATGATTACTTTATGATAACACGCTTCATGATGATAACTATGAGAATAGTTATAGGAGTATGACAAGGTCCTAGGTTGCTAGGATGAAAGTATGATATGTAGGCATGATGCCATGATGTTATGATATGATAACGATGCTAGTATGATATGATAACTTGTGCATGAAGCTAGTATGCTATGATGGTATGATGAAATGATGCTAGTATGACATGCCTAATATGCCATGATGACTACGATGAATGATGTTATGATGCTAGCAGGAAATGTTATGATGATTATGATAAAACAAGATATGATGCTAGTATATCATACATGACGAATGAACGATGTTCCTATAAGTGTTATAGGTTATGTATGAGGGATGTACCAGTAATTGTGCTGGGTAGGTATGATAGTCAACCACGACTATAACTGGGTATGATAGTCAACCACGACTATAACTGGGTATGATAGTCAACCACGACTATAACTGGGTATGATAGTCAACCAAGACTATAACTGGGTATGGAGCCTTGTGCCGGCATAAGCCCACTGTCCGTATGGTGACAGTGGAACGTATGATGATAAGGTTAAGGATGTTATGTCCTAAGGTTATGGACTATGTGTATGAACGGATGTTTATGTTAAGTATGTTTAATGTTGTTTTATGAAAACTAGAACTCACCAGCATAAGCTGACTTGATTTATCATATATGTCAGGTTGAAGGTATGATAAGAGAAGGCATGGAGCTCGGGCATCAAGTCAGACGATCCGTTGGTTTTGGCAATTCGATATGATTTTGATACAGACACTTTATTGAATTCTGTTTATCAAGCTATGTTTACATTTCTGCTGCATGATTATGAAAGTTTTTAGTTTAAGAGCTATGTGTTATGATGGAAACCAACCTCTGTTAGGTGCCCGGTTTCGGGGCCTCACAAGTTGGTATCAGAGCCATAGTTTGAGAGATCTTGGCATCCCAAATGCCAAGACTTAAACTGAGAATGGGATTACTTGATGCGGATTGCCAACCACGGATGAACGGATGCCACGAGCCGAATGTTATGTATGAGTTAAGGGTTAGATGTAAGGTCATGTAAGTAGTTAGTGTCATGCACATTGAAGAGATGGGATGGGAAACATTTAGAGCCTATGAGTTGGGTAAATGGTTAATAACACTTGATCAACGTCATTAACGATTTACAACACTTATTTCGTGATAAACTGATTCCTGTGCTAACTCATCAATTGTTGCATTATGTAGAAAGTTAAGATGGCTGGACGAAAGGGTAGACCGCGAAAAAAACTACAGGAAACAGGGGAGCCACATGTCGAGGCCGAGAAACCTGTCAATGAAGGAGGAGATGAGCACAGTGAGCCATCGGAAAATGAATAGGAGTTCACACTAGAGCCTATTGTAGTAAAGGCTGTTTCTGATGAGGTCTGCAAGATCATGGATGAAAAGATGCCGACAATGATTACTAAGGCACTGAAGGATGCTCTGAAAGACAAGTCTGAGGGAACTAAAGAAAGCACCAAAGAAGATGATGTGGTGATCATCGAGACTAAGAGCGACGACTCTATGACTGGGAAACTGAAGGGCTGTGACTACAAGTCCTTCAAGGGATGTAACCCACCGACCTTTGATGGAAAGAAGGATGCTGTGGCCACCTGCCACTGGATTTCGGCGATGGAGGCTGTTATCTCCATCAGTGAGTGCCGAATTGATCAAGCTGTCAAGTTTGCAGCTCACTCTTTTGTCGAGGAGGCACTTCACTGGTGGAACACCATTAAGCAGTCCAAAGCTGCAGCTGATGTAGAGAAGATGACTTGGGACGATCTCAAGGAACTGGTTACTAAACAGTGCTGTCCCAAGAATGAACTCGATAAGGTTGAAAGGGAGTTTCTGGTTCTGAAAGCTGGGAGTCTGAACCACCGGCAGTACACGTCGAGGTTTAATGAGATGGCAAGACTTGTTCCTCATTTGTTTTCTACCGAGGAACGCAGGGTGAAGTTGTACATGGAGGGTTTGCCTCCAAAGGTCCGGATTCATGTGAAGGCGAATGCTCCCAAGACTTATGATTCCACCGTAGAGCTCAGTGGAATAGTTTGGGACGATGTTATGTCGGTCGAGCCAGCCAAAGAAGAAGCAAAGGTGAAAGAGTCCTTTGGGACTAAGAGAGGTCGAACAGACCAACGAAAGTTTTCAGGCAAAAAGGTGAAGCGTGAGGATGCGAATCGATGCAGCAAGTGTGGTAAAATTCACACCGGACAGTGCTTGGTGGGCACTAACCTATGTTTTCGATGCGGAAAGACGGGGCATTTTTCCAGCAATTGCCCAAGTGCCACCAGATGCTACAACTGCAACGGGTATGGACATCTGTCTAAAGATTTCAGGCAACCACGGGCCGATGCTTCAGGCTCGGGTAAGAAAGAGGAGAAAGGGAAGGAGAAGCAGAAGGCTAAAGCACGAGCCTTTACGATGACAAAGGATGATGCTATTATGGACCCGGACGTGGTCACAGGTACCTTTTCTATCAACAATATTCCTGCTTCTGTATTGTTTGATTCTGGTTCCAGTATGAGTTTTGTGTCTTCTACTTTCTGTGATGGGTTATCTGGGAAGGTTAAGAAGATAGATCGGATATTTGATGTAGAGACGGCTATTGGTAAGATGACCAGGGTGACTGAGGCTATTGATGATTGTTATGTTGAGATAGAAGGTCATAGGTTCCCTGTCCGATTGTTTCTTATTACCTTAGGAGGATTCGATGTGGTTTTGGGTATGGACTGGTTAGCCAAATATGAGGCTAACATTGTATGTCGACGAAAGATGATATGTTTACGTGCGATGGACGGGAGCTCCGTAACGGTTTATGGTGATAAAGAGATGTATGCGCCTAAGATCATTTCGATGATCAAGGCTGATGTTATGATGAGGCGAGGGTGTGTAGCCTACTTGGCCTACGTGATTGAGGAACGTATGGATATGAGGACGATTGATGATGTTCCCATGGTGTGTAACTTCCCCGATGTATTCCCTGAGGAACTGCCTGGATTACCACCCGAACGGGAAATTGAGTTCCAGATCGACTTAGTGCCGGGGGCACAACCCGTTGCCAAAGCACCTTACCGTTTAGCTCCAACCGAGATGAAGGAAATGATGACCCAGCTACAAGAACTCCTTGATAAAGGTTTTATACGACCGAGTGTCTCTCCGTGGGGAGCACCGGTGCTGTTCGTTAAGAAGAAAGATGGAAGTATGCGTATGTTTATCGATTACAGGGAACTGAATAAGTTGACCGTAAAGAACAGGTATCCTCGATTACAGGGAACTGAATAAGTTGACCGTAAAGAACATGTATCCTCTATTTCTTACATTAATGTTATGTAATATCACTTTCTTACATTAATGTAATGACAAACGACCAAAAAAATGACAAGATTATACTTGAATTAAAGAGAAAAACGAGACGAGTTTAATGATATATTTTTTATAAAAAATAATAATTTATAAAAAAATTATAAATGTTTATGAATAAGGGGGTAAAATTAAAAAAGAAACAATTAAAATATAGGTGATGACATTTGTCACCACCTGATTCAATTTGATTTTTTAGATAATAGTCAATTGACATTTATACCATTTTCATAAAAAAGAGTTTATTGACACATGGCACCATCCTATTTAATCTCATTTTAATCCACCATTCAGATTGAGTTATATATATATATATATATATATATATATATATATATATATATATATATATATCTATATATATATGGGACCAATCCATTGTTAACCCACTATTAGTGTATTAACTCATTTACCCACTAATAGTTTATTAACTCATTACAATTATCGTTACACTGTCAGTCGTTACACTAATGAAGCGAAATATTACATATAAGTAATACGCAATTACATTAAAATTAGGACTACGAATGAGGCTAGAACATGAAAGCTTCAGCTATACGAATAATTAGTGAACAAACCTACAAACATGACAATAAAAATTACATTGCTATAGATGAAAAAAATTACATCACCTTGGCCCAAAACCACATGCTCCTAGAAATTTGAAAATGTTACATAGCAAATAAAAAAACATAAAATAAGTATTACATTGATGTAATATATATTTTTCATTGCTGTAAATGAAAAAAAAAACTAAACGTATTCTAGAAATAATAATATAAAATGTTATATTGTTGTAAATGAAAAAAAATTACATTACCATGATCCAAAACCACTACTCCTAGAAATTTGAAAATGTTGCATATACGGTAAATAAAATTGCATTAAACTAGATATTACATTGATGTAAATGAAAAAAAAATACTACAAATATTCAATATAAATGCTGATATAAAATGTTACATTGCGGTAAATGGAAGAAATAATTCAAAGCGAGCAATTACATTAATGTAATATACACATTACATCTGTTACAGCAATGTAACACACTCATTAGACACGATACAATTTAGAAAATAAAAAATTATCATACTTGAAATGACCTAATTACAAAAATACAAACTGCTGATAGTATTGTTTGAGTCCAGTGTCATGATAACTCTCACACTTGAAATGATCTAATTACAAATTATCATTCAGGTGCCTAATTAGTTATACGGTGTAACAATTAGATTAGCCATGATCCAAACCACCATCTCATCAAAGACTAAAACATTAAAGCCATCAAGTTAAAAATTTGCTTAAACCATTAAAGAGAATAAAACAAAAATCAATCAACTCTCAATTGAGAGTCATGAATGACAATCATTCACACCCAGATAAAACTATAAAAAATAAATAGTTACAATAAATCAAGATAACCAATTCGCCTGACTCACCACTGATCAACATTTAGACCCATAAATTGATAATAATGGCGAATAAAGATGTTAAATTGAATTAAATAAAAAATACTATAATTATTTAAAGAGTAAACTTCGTTTTTGCTCCCTGTGGTTTGATCAAAGTACCGCTTTTGCTCCAAAAGTTTCAAAATACTCGTTTTGCTCCATAACTTATGCATTCGGTCTCAATCAGCTCCAACCCACTAACACCGTTAATTCTTTCTGTTAAATAGAAGGGTATTTTAGACTTTTTACACTTAAGGACTAATTGTGTCATTTACCTAAATTACTAATATAACAAGATAAGGACTAAATATGTAATTTACTCAAATAATTACCCAACCCAACCCAACCCCTTTTCTTCCCTTAACCAGCAACCACCACCGTCGACCATCACCACCATCGTTGGCCGCCATCACCACCACTGTCGACCGCACCACCGCCAGTGTCTGCCACACCAATGATCCGTTCGGGTTAGGGAGAAAAGCAGCAAAGGCAGATTCCTTCAAACTTCCAACCCTGCCACCCCCTTCCTCGTTGGAATCCCCCATGCGACCGGCTTCCCCTTCCAATCAAAAATTCGAGCATTGAATGCTCAATACATGCTCGGTCGACCACTATCCAACCTCCAACAACCTCAATTAAAGTTTAGTTCGACCCAATCACGCGTTAATCGGTCTTAACTACTCGACCGAACGTGATATGAACATAATACTCGAGTCATTAAATTCCCATTCACCAAATTCAAATCAAACACATACAAAGCTTCAAGACGGTCCTATGAATCTTCTCAAAGCTCCAAATTGTTCTCAGAGTCACCCAATCGTTCGATCGAACTCATGAAAGGCCGCGAACTAACCCTAGTGGTGGTGACGGTCGACAGTGGTGGTGACGGTCGGAAAGGGGATGATAGCTAACAGTGATGGAGCGACCGATAGTGATGGAGCTCGGTCAATGGTGGTGGAGAGCTTGGCCGATGATGGTGAGGTTGGCCGATGGTGATGGTGGTGGCTGCGGCGGCAATCACCTTTTGTTGTGGTCGATGGTAGGGCAGAGAAGAGAGAAATACAAAGATTTACATAAGAGCCCTTGATAAAAAAATTTACACAACTAGTCCCTTTATTAACTTGATTAAATGACACAATTAGTCCTTAAGTGTAAAAAGTCTAAAATACCCTTCCATTTAACAGAAAAAATTAACGGTGTTAGTGGGTTGGAGCTGATTGAGACCGAATGCATAAGTTATGGAGCAAAACGAGCATTTTGAAACTTTTGGAGCAAAAGCGGTACTTTGATCAAACCACAGGGAGCAAAAACGAAGTTTACTCTTATTTAAAAGAAACACCGATTATACATTACAACAACAACAAAAAAAAATACATATAACCAAGTCTTACATTGATGTAACATATACGTCACATTTAAACCTTTGTAAGCACCATGATCGCCAACCTAAGGCGTTCCCTTTGGAAATCTGCATGATAAATTTGAAAACTAAATACAAAGTATTACAATTGTTCTGATTTCTCCTCAACTTTAAATAAACGTGACAACCCTCAAAAACCAAAAAAGAGAAATAAAATATTTATATATAACAATAACAATAACATAACATACATTTAATATTTGACAATAAGATTAAGAATTGAAAGCAGTGCAACCACCTTAGCTTTGGCTGACTAAAAATAGAGCATAAAAACAAGGGTTTGATTGCGGCTGAAAATTGAATAGTATGTTTGTACCATCAACTATCTTTAGGTGCTTCAACTAGGATTGTAAACATATGTGTAAACCATATAGTACAACACTAAAATACGATACTTACAATAATGTAAACCATATATTACCACACTGTAAACCATATTATATAGTAATTATTTATAAAATATCAAATTCCTGCATAAATGTAAACTGCATTTTTAAAACAACATATTCTAAAACACCATATTAAAACACCTTTTTTGACCTGTTTCTTCTTGATTGGGATCTCGACATGGATGTTCGTCGATGGAGACCTATATGTGAATGAAATCAGATGCAATTGGAGTCCTTGACAAGAGAAAAAGCAATGTTTTTATATGATAACCACCCATATCAGGCCTGACCACAAAGGTCTACCTGTCTCTGTCAGGACTTTATAGTTCTTTGTTGCCCATATAAAGCCTGACCATAGAGGTCTATCTATTTCTATAAGGACTTTATAGTTCTTTCGCACATGATCTTGATACGACTGACAACCACCCAAATATTTCTTCATAGTTCTTGTGTGTTCTAAAGTATCAAGTATGTATGTTTGTATGAAAGTATGTGTGAGTATAGAGTGTGTGTATGCATGTGAGTATAGAATATATGTATTTGTCAAAGTATGTATAAGTATGTATTGTTTAGTATAATTGTTTAAGTATAAAGAATATCCTTTGTTAACACAATGTTTCACAACCACAGATATATCATAATCACTTTGATGTGAGCATAATTTAAAAGCATAAAAGCAAACAATCATTTAGAAAATAAGTTAACATCCTTTTCAACCCCGCAATTTATAAAATAAAACAAGTAAAAGGGGCAACGATCTCACCTGTTTGTGTTGGGTTGTTGACTTGTTTATAAATGTGCGCACTCATTGTTCGTATGTTGGTGTGTTCAATAACACTTTATTACATTCGTTTGTGTTCTTAATTTTGAATCATTAGTATCGTCGTGTCGTGCGTTTTAGTTTTAGCTTGTCATTGGAAACCATGTTTTTGACTAAGTTATCTAACTTGAGTTGGGAGTATATTGCCAAACCCTTACATGCTATCAATATTAGGTTTAGAGTTTCCTTTTATTAAATTTTTTTAGTGTTATAAAAGATTTAAGTACTCAATACACATTTATAATACTAATAACACCAAGGTGGCAATTTCGCATGCCTATGTATGCATGCATGTTTATGCAATTTTAGTTCACAAAAACTTCAAGATTCCTAAGTCTAATTATGGGAGACTGTCCCTTGATAATATCGAAGGATGCTTGTCCAAATATGCTAGTATTTATAACCTTGCTGTTATCAAAAATGAAACCCATTAATATTACAAATATTGAAACCCTTGTCACACTATGGAAAATTTTGACATTTGTATATTTTGTAAGATTAAATTATATTTACTATATGGCACTTATATTTGTCTAATTGATCAATTACTTAAATACACGTTTAGATAGGTAATTATAGGATGGACGTAATTACCTTTACTATCATAATTAGAGTTTTCCCTTAGGTGTATATAAGGAGATTAAAGCTCTCATTATTGAATGGTGATAACATCACCATTCATGAATTACTCACTCTAAAATTAGAGAACCTCTCTAGCCTCTCCATATTATTCCATCCTAACCGTACACCCTAAACGCGAACCCAATCGATCTGGTGTTGTCTAGAATCATATAAGTAATCAACACTGCGCTTACTGGTTCACAGGTTTCATCTAACCCATATTATTATTGTTTTTCATGTGTGTATATATATGTATATATTATTGTTGATTAATCGATTCTTATATATCACGGTTTTATATACATTCAAGAATTTTTTATATTGAATGTTCTTCGTGTTCTTCAAAGTTTTTTCTTAAAAATCCCATTATTTTGGGTTGAAATAAATATTTAATTGTGTTTTCCCTAATATCATGTAAAATTACAAAATTTACGAAATGTGTTAAAATTTTGAAGAAAATAATATCCTAAAATAATAAATATCGGCTAAAATTAAAAATTTGTGTTCTTTACTGTAAAACCCCGACCTACAGTGGAATCATTGGGATGCCACGAGGAATGTGCAGATTGTTCACAAGTTCATGGGCAACTAAAATATATCATCACATAACATTTATAACATTCAAATTAATTACACAAAAATCATGTTCAAGATGAATTATTTACAATAAGTACAAAAAAGATATAGCTAAGTTAACTAAATCCTAATCTTCTGCAGATCCAATTAATTTAGCTAAGTCAAAGATCCTATGTGATGATATCCAAAATGTCTGTAGGGCTATCTCTCCCTACTTAGCCTCATTTCCTGAAACATGTCCAAAAACAAGTGTCAACTACATAAGTAGTTGGCGAGTTTTCACAGGTTTATGAGTAATTGTAAAAGGATAAGCTTTCACCTATGAAACTAAGCAAATTGAATGAGATTAAGAATTTATCACAAAGCACATATAATAATACAAATCATGCAGTTCTTTAGCATTCAAGATTTTCCAAAAATACACCAATACATAAAATTCAACACATCCAATAGTTCACAAATCACATATAATGTATCATGTGTGCAATTCATTACAGGCTTCCCCCGAAGGGTAAATCAAACATTAGTGAATGCCTTCACCATGGTCTTTCCCTGAAGGGCAAATCAAACTTGGTGGTATGCTAAACCACGGGCTTCCCACGAAGGGTAAATCAATCATAGGCGGAAGTTAATAGCGTATAATGATGATCAATGTATGCGTGTATATATATATATATATATATATATATATATATATATAGCAATGTTCAAATACTTCAAAACATTAAAGCTAGTCCACATAAGTGATAGCTTATGTTTTTGTTGAACATGTTCCACCCCGTATTTTAAAACAAAAAGAGTTAAAAAGGGGCTATGAGAACTCATAGATGATGTTTATAGTTTGTCTATTGTAGCATTGCACGCTCGCTGTGTGATTTCATCAATTACTCAACAACCCGTATACCATTCGTATTGTATTCATAAATATGAGTGTGTTATTCATATGTTTTGTTTATGGAGTTTAAGTCATGTTTAGAAACCCATATTATTCTCAGTGTGATTTAACTTCAATTATAGTGAATTACCCAAATTCTTATGTATAATGGTTGTTATAACTAGAGCTTGAAGCCATAATAAGTAAAATATTTAGTCTAACAAAATGGTTTTGGCATTCAAGCCCCACACAATTACATTATGTAATAAGATGTCAATCTCGTTGTAATCATACATGCATGCATGTAAGTTTACGTTGGTTGAGAGATTATAAAGGTGGTTGCCCTTATAATTGTCGGTATTAACCATCTTGATTAAGGGTCCATTGATCTTACAAGTTTAATACTTCTTAACCACAAATGATGGCCATTGATATTAATAAAATTTATGAAAGTTGGTTAATATTGTTAGTCATCGGCATTATTAGGTTTGACCATACTTAACTAACCCATGGTTCACCGATATTATTAAGTTTAACAAGCTAGTATTGCTAGTAATAATAAATGGTGGTTAGTATCGATGGTGATACGAATTAGTGACTAGTATCGATGGTAATTCAATTAGGATAGCTCGTAATGAAAACATGCCTTCGACGTGACACCCGACAATTTCAGGTAAATTGCGACTCTTACATTCCTTACATTTCACAGTCATACTTGTTGCATTTCATTTAATTATGTTTGACTAGATGAGTCCGACACACACAACTGCGAAACGATATTCGAGGAACTATCAAATCGTACAATTGCACATTGGTTTTGGAAACCAAGTGTGGCAAACACAACACTAACGCAAAACAATAATTCGGGGAATTATTGAATTGTGCATCACACGTTGATTAGGATTAATCAAGCGTACAAACACTTCGCAAAATACGAGCACAAACTACCAAAGATAATTCGAGAATTATCGAAACACACACGAGTGTCACGAACGTTGGTGATCAATCAAACTTATGTGCTATTTTATGTTTATGAGCTTAAGCATGTATTAGATGTTTAGAATAAGCGTTAGGAATCGAGAACGAGCGAAATCGAATCATCAAAATCGAAAAACATGAAAATGGACCCATCGCGGTACGCGAGGATCCTATGGTAGAAGGCTTCGTGGTACGCGGCAAAAACCGGGAGTCGGGACTCCCGAATCCCATCGCGATACGCGAAGATGATTTTTGATCGGCCTTCGCGGTACGCGAAGGCCATGCAGATCAAAATTTTTATAAAACCAAACTCAAACTCTTTCACTCGGTTACCTCTCATTTCTTCCGAACTTGTACACTACACTCCAACCAAAACTCACTGAAACAAGCCCCCAAACTTCTGGAATCACCATTGGGATCATTTTGGAGCATCTTAACTCATTGGAGCTTTAAGGAGGAGTCTTGGAAGCTACCCACAAGCAATGAAATTCGTCCTCAGCCTTCATTTCGGTTCCAGGAGCTGTTCTAGATTGGATTTGTAGCTCTAAGGTAGTTTTAAACGTTTACCTAGTGTTAGATCGCACATGCAATGGGTAATAACCCACATGCAACTTAATTTAGTCATTGTGCTCGAATGTGTTGGTGATTGGATGAGTATTTATTGTAGATCTTCTGATTTTATAGTATAAGAATGTTAGATTAATGTTTTGTTGAGTTATTGATTGATTTGGTAATGATTTTGGCACACTTTCCATAAAAGGAAACTTTTATGTGCATGTCTTGGATTTGTGATGATCTAGACATGTTAGACATGTCTAGATGTTGTCAAATGCATATGGGAGTGTTTAGAAACATATTTGGATATTTGATTTTGTCAAAAACATGGTTTTGTATAAACTTGCTAAATATGGAAACTTTTAAAAATCAAAAGAGGGCTTTTGATGTTTTGATGAACTTGGATCATTGAAATATGCTTAGAAATGGTTTTTAACATATTGGGAACTTGAATTTGTGAAAACAAGTTTCTAAACGGATACTTTCCAAATATGGAAACTTTATTTGGGCAAAACGGCATAAATGGTGATTTATGTGCAAACAACATGTTTTAAGGGCTTAAACGTGTTTTATAAACTTATTAGAAGTATTAACTTTATGAAATGGGATTTCATAACCACACTTTCCTAAATCGGAAACTTTCTAAAAAGGGTAACTTGTGCGATTAGGGTCATAGGACGTATTTGGGTGTCTTATTGTATTAAGACACATAAACACAACAATCGTGTCACCAACGATTCGTCGAGTCTCACTAGTCAACACACACACTCGGTTGAGCACACCAACACTTGGAGTAATTGTATGGATTACAACACACCACGAAACGCATAATCACACCTATATGGTTATAGGTGCATACTAGCAGGTGCTAGCTTTCGCAAGACGCGAACACACAATCACACCAGAACTGCTTAACAGGTGAGTTCACGGCCCCTTTTTACTTTTCTACCTTTGGGGGAGAAAACACTATATTACAACTGTTTTTTGAAAAACAACTCATTTTATTTACGTATGGACATGCTTTATCACTATATGTATATGTGTGGACCACATCACAACTAAAAGTCCTCGCGATACTCCACGGACCGTTAGTAGCGCGTAGCGCCTAGCGTGGTAATCTCGAATAGTACTATTTGGGCCTGACAAGCCCCACCCATCGCGCCTGGGAGGCCAACCCGACTGGAGGTCGGAATGGGTGCAATATTAACCAACACTTTGCCATTGTCTTGTGATGGACATGGCGGGAGGCCCAACTGTCAGCTTCGGTACGAACCCACATATAATATAACTGTATTGACTAGCTATCAATCGATACTGCATTGTAATGATATGTAAATCGCAAACTCTTACTTTAAACATTGGATGTTTATTGCTTATGAAAAACCTGTGCTCTCACCAACCATTGTGTTGACCCTTTTACTCGCATGTTTTCTCAGGAAGCTAAGGCATGCACTCAAGGATAGCATGCTAGGATGGAGTCCCAAGCATCAGCTTTAGTGTCTTAGGATGTTGAGAACACTTATCATTTTGTTTTGATATGCTTTGTATTGTAAAGCTACTTTAATCGCTTCCGCAAACTAATACTCTGTTTCGTTCTGAAAACTGTTTAATCCTATGCTTCCGCAACTTATGAATCATATAAGTTTTGATAACCTGAACTTTTAGTTCCACAACCATGATTTTACAAAACTGTTTTATCCAAGTTATTGGACGTACGTATGTAACCAGACATATAGGTCTCGCAACTGTGTGACTGGAGACTGCGATCATGCAAGATCAGCCAGCCATCGCGCCCCCGTCTGGGATGGGAGGGCCGGGGTGCGACATTCGAACATATTAATTTTGATGGGACTATTGCCGAGATTATCAAGTTTGATGGATCTAGTGTCAAGACTATTAAGTTCGTTGGAGTCATGGTCGATATTATCAATTTCGATGAAGACATGATCGTTATTGTTAAATTCGATGAATACATTGTCGATACTATTAAGTTCGACAAACTGCTCATTATCTTCAACATCTAGCCTTCAACAAAGTTTCAGGTTTGTTTCAAGTTCTTAAATCGTCCTTAGTACACTCATTTATGATGTTTGAATGTTCAAAATTGGTTTTAAAGGTGGTGAATGATGTTGTGTGGTGTTTGAACTAAAACCCAAACAAGATTTCATAGATCTACCTTCAAAACATGTTGGAGAGCTCGAGATCCTTGTACTTTCATATTCTACATGTATGGAGAAACGTTTTGGCACCAAGAATGCTTGATTTGGTGTAGAAATGAAGTTCTCTAGAAAGAGAAAGTAGAGACAGAGAGATGGCGGTACTGTAATTTTAGAGAGAGATGGTGGTAATGTAATTTTAGATTGAGAGAGAGAGTGTGTGTGTGTGCTGCCAATTCAAGAAGAAAGGAGAAAAAATGGCTTTTATAGCCCAGGTTGAATTCACGTATCCCGTTTCTTCTAAAGCATTTTATTTAATCATTTTTGGATTTTAATTTCTAATAAATGTTTTTAACTCTATTTTATTATTTTAAATATCTTAATAATATTTATTTTGATTATCTTCGATGGACCGCGTCATTCATATTCATAAAGATCGTCACCTTTATGAATACAACACTTGTATTGTATTCCAACTTGATTTATGAATTTGTAGAATATCATTTCAGATTTTTGGGGATATCAGCGATGAGTTGCTTCGCAATGAGAGTAGCTAGGAAAGAGGTCTCGAGGTTGGCGTGTGGCTGTTCCTTTGGAGGCATTCTAATTACCTTCGAAATGATAGTGGTTAGTACTTGTGACCAGACACAAGTAACCTATGCAATTATTCCTATCCTGAATTCTCTACATGAGGTCCCTAGGTTATATTCTAGGCTAAACTGTTTAAATAAA
Source organism: Mikania micrantha (assembly GCA_009363875.1). Taxonomy (NCBI): domain Eukaryota; kingdom Viridiplantae; phylum Streptophyta; class Magnoliopsida; order Asterales; family Asteraceae; genus Mikania; species Mikania micrantha. The sequence continues at coordinate 17,181,432 of CM018695.1, forward strand.
TGACCTAATTCTCTATAACCATGGCTATGATACCAATCTGTCACACCCCGAGCCGAAGGGCTGGATCGAAAACCTGTCGGGCGGAATAGTCCCAGGGCATGATTGAATTGGGATGATCAGATTGTTTACATTGCACATGATAATATGAGAACACTATTTTACATTGATATCATACAATTAAATTACAACTGTTTTATAATTTAATTATATTACAACTTGACTTGGACATCTAGGGTGTGACCCAGATGTCTCACAAAATTGCTTGCAAAAGAACAAGTCTTGAATCTTGTACCCAATGAGGCCTTGTAAGATTTCATGCAGGAGTTGTAGAATTTCTCTCTCTAAAAGGCATCCTGCCTACACATGTTCATCCCAGAGAACATGTAAAATCTATCAACACTAGGTTGGTGAGTTCACGCAAGTTTTAAAAATATTAGGTTTTGTAAATGGCTTGAAGAAAACTCTTTTGGTTTGTAATGGTTTTGAAAATGCGAATGACTTACACAAGTGCTCAATCTGAACCTCATTACTGACACCATCCCGAATCATCAAAGGTAGTTTATATATAGGACATACGTAGAGCCGAGGCTCAGCCGCCAACCTACCACCCTTTCGATAATCCATGAGGATGTCCTTAATAGAAATCAGATTCCTCCACTGTTGTACTTCTATTCATCATGGAAAATGTTTTGGAAAAAGAAATTTCTTGAGGAAAGAGTGTATGCTTTGTCTCCTCATATATGAATTTTTTTTGTTTTGTTTATTTGAAAATCACAAAGTTTACACTCCTTTCCTGTTTGTTCTAACTTTGTTTGCCTTGAACCGGTTTAGACTCGTTCAAGCTCAACTTTTAAAACCGCTTACATTAAAAACCTCGAAATAGATTGTGGGTTAGTTTATTAGTGTGGTATGTCCGTAATATCACACATGTGATAATTTACCAAACCTAACTGATATGCCCTTGTTGATCAAATCCCATGGATCTGATTCGAGAATTGACCTTTGTACTTGATCGCGTAACGTACCAGCCTCAGCACTGGAAGTTTGTTAAACTTATGGTACCATCTACGTTACCGTCCGTTGACCCACGTCAACTAATGGTAAACGACTATTGAAAGGGACTTACTTGAGAATTCCTACGTGAATTCATGATGTGTAATATGTGTGGACATATTTTCTAGTGAATTAACCTAGACAGATACCCTACTAAAATTGTTGTTTGTTTGATTTGAATTGTAACACCAGCTCTCAGGTTGTGTCCGTTCACCTCTTGGTTAGGCACAAAGCCTCGAACAATTATGATGAGCAGACACTTCCTTACTAAGCTGTATTTGAATGCTTGAAATCATTTCTTATGTTTTAAAAGTCATGATGAAGCGATGAACACTTAGTAAAATGATTTAAAATACACTTATTCAAATAACATTCGAATAAGAGATTTCGAAATGATTTCTTCTTTTAAATTAATTGAAAAATAACTCTTATTCGAATATCATTCAAATAAGAGGTTTCATGTTCTCAGCCCCAAATGATTTGGAAGGCAGAAAATTGAAAAAAAAGGTCTATGAACTCACCTGTGGTTATGGGTCTTTAATGCACTCGATGAGTTCATTCGGTATGAATCCTGTGTTATCATGTATTTATTAGTTAGTTAACTGTTGAGTGGTTGGGTGCTCTATTCTTGATGTGATTTTGGAAAATGTTTTTATATCATTTTTATTTTGATTAGATTTAAAATTTGGTCTAAGGTTCGGTTCTATCGATACGAATAGTGTTCGATAGGGCGTTCAACACTTAGCCATTTTGGTCTCCTCTTGGTGCGAATGGTCTATTCGTGCAAATGACCTTCATTCACATGAATGGAATGATGTGAATGCCTACTTACATTCTGGTGATCCATTAGGTCTGCATTCGTATGGTTGTCTCATACGAATGAGTCTATTTCATTCGTGTAGTTGCTCATTCGCCCAGAGGTTCACTCTGATGAGTTTATCAGGCGAATGGAGTGCGCCATTCGTACGAATGAGCCCTTCGTATGGCTCATTCTTCTGCAGATTCACCAAGAACGTCATTTTTGAAATCATGGGTTGTTTGTGGTGTTTTTACGGCCAAAAATGATGGCAAAACATTTTGGAGTGTTTTGGTGCAAAGGATCTGTGCTAATACTCACCGTGCAGCTTGTATTTGATCGAAGAAGCTTGAAAATGGTTGAAATTTGAGATGAAGGTGTTGGGGTTGAAATACACACGATTTGGAAGTTAGAATGGTTCGATTTCGTGTGGAAATGACTGAAAAATTCGAGAGGGGCGAATGGGGTTTCGGTTGTGAGAGTTGGGTGAAAAATGGGCGGGAAAAACGTAAGTGTTGCTTTTATACTTGTGATGTCGCACGAATGACTCCCATTCGTCCGAATGGCTCTGTGGTTGTAAAGCTTCAACGATTGTGACCTATTCGTACAAATGAGTGCCCATTCATATGAATGGCTGTGTGTGTTAAAATTTTTGATTCTTTAAAATATTTTGGTGAAAATTTTATTAAAGTAGTTATTATTTTATATCAGAGTTGTAAGACTCACGTCTGCATTTGTATGAATCGTCACCCATGCAAAAGCAATGTTTGCCTAAACTGCTGACATTGTTCTGTACTATAAATATATCATTTAATGTGTCAAATCCAACAACATATTCGTATAGATCTTCACCCGTCTGAATATCTCGTTAGATTGATACTCCAAATGTTGTCCATTCAGGTTTTATTCATTGTTTTCCCTCACAATACGTTTGTATTTCCTTTTGATTCATGTTTATGTGATTCAACAGATTCCCATAACTGTCTTAGGAATTATCCGTGTATTTTGATTTGGTGTTTGTTATCATTATCGTCATTCTCGCACTACAGTCTTCTCCGATGTTGTCGTGTACGCCCTTGGATTTCAGAACTAATTGTTGCACGTATACCAGTTGTCACACTTGCGTTGTATGCTGTAGTAATATGTTTTTTGTACCTTTCACAGAATCATGTAAGGGTGCCGTAGCAACATGAATAATACGAACAACACCAACACCAACACCAATGACTAGAGTAGCAACAACACTAACAACACCGCCAACCCCACTTTGCAATAGCTTGATGCTCTTATTTCTCAAGAGATGTTTGTGGTGATACTAGATATGGTAACCTAACTCACATAAACCTATAACAACACTAAGGAAGGTGCAAACACACAAACCTGTACTTTTGAACACTTTAACTCCTGCAACCCGACAAAGTTCACGGGTACTAAAGGAGCCACTGGACTATTGCAGGGGTTCGAGAGCATTGAGAATACATTTCTCAACAGTGTCTTCCCCAAGGAGTTGAAAGTGCGCTACAACACAAGTTTCTTCCAAAAAATGGCACTGGCTTAGTGTAATGGCGACAAATGAAGTAGGGGAGTAGACGCTGCTCTAGCAATAGCATGAGCTAATGCCAAGAAGCTCATGACCGACGAATTCTGTCCTTGTAGTGAGATGAGGAAACTAGAAGCTGAGTTCTGGGAACTCGAGGAAGAGAGCGGTGAGAATGTGATATACAACACTCATTTTCACGAGTTAATCTTACTAGTACCGCACTTTGTTACTCCTTTGGACCGATCCATAGAGAAGTATATTGGCGGTCTTCCTATGCAGATTCAAGACACTGCCTATGGTAGCAACCCTACTACTCTCGAACATTAATTTTACACTTATGAAAACAATAAAGATTATAAATATAATAAATAGATAGAATATTTTGTATTAATGTTCTATTACTATTTATCTAACAAAGGTGAAGTAAGATGTATTTAATAAATAAATAAATATCCCAAATTGCCATTCAAACTTAGATAAGTGTATTATTATCATTTGTAGACAAGTTATTAGTAGGAAATTCATAGAAGTTATAGATTCAAGACGCCATAGGTGAGCTTTAGGAATACTAAAGTCTATTTATTTCAACAAACTTAGCTTGACCGTGATCCTTTGACTCGAATATTAATCAAGAATTCTTGGTTTAAGCTAAGGAAATAGATGAGTTTCACAAATAGTTTCTTTTTTACATTTTTGTACTTTAGGAATATTACATATGTCACTATTCAAAATAATGTCATTCTAGAGTCAACATCAATTTAGATGCAAACTATTAGTTTAAGTTATTTGACTTAAAACAATATTCTATTCCTACTTATTTATATGTTAAGTGTTAACTTGTTATGCCATGTATATCTGATAACTAGTAGCCCTTGCAATTAACTAGTAGTCTTTTGAGTTTTTTTTACTTGTTACATGTTAACTTGTTTCTAAATTTTTTTTGAACGACATTTGATCTCAACGTATGAACCACTAGTTTTCAGGCCATGTCACCAAGATCTAGTTACCATGACCTCAATTGAGATCTCACCATCACCCTAGGAGGAAGCCGCACCGAAAAACCTTCTGACTTCTCAAGGATCCTTATTTCGTCTTGGGAGTGATTTGAACCCATAACCTTTCATTTGGAAAGCCATGAGGTACCACTAGGACATAGCCCCTTTCGTTAACTTGTTTCTAAATGCCAATAATTCTTGATGAATCTAAAAAGAGTAATCTAGAGAAGATAATGATTAGGAGAGACATTGAGTCTTTTTTTAATTGTTTTATTTTTTTATAAGAGTAATCTAATTATTTATAGGGTTGTATACAACTAAAGTTATCTTTAACGAATTATATATGACGTAACTATTACATGCATATAAAATAAAACGACTCATTTAACCATTTTGTATCTTAAATTTATAATTAATTTTATATTTTTATATATTAATAAAGTGAAACGATAGAACATATCTACTTAATTTTAGTTATTTTTAACAAAAGTATAAAATTATATAGTATACATTTTATTAAAATGATTTCATAGTATTCTAGAAATGTCACAAATTATCATGCCTAATTATTTCGAAGTAATAAATTTAACAATGTTAGCATAATGAATTTAAATAACAAAAAATATTTGTTGGATTATAGTAATGAATTTAAGTAAACTACAACCACGAAAAAATAAAACAACCATTGAACATCCAAATGAAGAAAACGATGATTAAAAAAAAAAGAAAAAGAAATTAAATTAAAATGTGAAAAAGAATACTAAAAATAAAATAATGTTCAATTGAAATAAGTGAAGTAGAATAATGAGGTCCCATTTAAGAGACGTTATCTTATTGAGGTGTTTTAGATGGAGCCGCTCTTACCAATCAACCATTTCGTCGGTGCACTTGACACTTTGTTCTCTCTTGCTACCAACCAATCCGGTCAATTAATTATTGCCTCTTTTGCCACATTGGGTTGTGTGTCTACTACACCGAATTAATTATTTCCATTAAAAATCCCTCTACAAAATATATGCATATATATTTTTATAGTAAATTACTACAAGTCTTTTACATTTTTTTTGAACAGCAATAATCCTACTCCTAAATTACACTGAAATATACTTTGATTGAATTTGAACCCAAGAACTCCTTTTTAAGAGGCAATGCCTCTATCAAGTGGGCTATTCACACATTGGCTACTAAAGGTCTTTTACATGTATCTCATATTTTAGATTTCACACTTAAATTTTAATTACTAAGTCATACATTATTTACATTTATATTTTGTATCAATTAGGTCATTTTTCTACTGAACAAATTCAAATTTTCGGTTAATTTTCTCAAAATGACTATTTTGCCGTTATTATTAAATTAAAGGACGAATTATGCAGCTATGTTTAAAGTTAAAAGACATTTTTATAATATAATATAAATAAATCTTTAACTTATGTTTTCTTTTTTACCTTTAATTTTTCTTTTTTCTTTTATTTTTATTCTTTTAAAAAATTTTAGTTCATAAATTTTTAAACTTATTAATTAGTTTACCAAATTATTTATTTGATAAGGAAAAAACTTGTTTATATACATTTGTTTATTGTATATTTACTTTAGCATGTTTTTAATTACTATTTCTTATCATTTATTCTTATACTTAAAACAAATTAAATTTTTTCGTTTTTTATAAATTTTATAACTACAACTTATTGTTTGTAAGTGATAAAAATATAAAGTAGCAAGTATTGTTCCAACTATCAACCAAGTTAACTAAGAATATTGTTTTGAAAAATTTTACATTTATCTTTTAGTTAAATCATAATTTATACTATTCAAAAAAAAATTTTCGTTAACTCATAAAATTCGTTTTTTTAAGTTGGTCAAAAAAAAATATTTTTCTAATTAGCAGAAAATAATAATATACATTCGCTATTAGTTGTAAAAAATTATAATGTATTGTAGTTTCGAAAAAAATATAATTATATATTTAAATAATTTATTGAATTATAATAAAAATAGAAGAGTAAACAAATAAACTGAACAAATGAAGATAATATACATAAGAAACAAAAATAGACAAATAATATTTTAATTGTAAAATAAGTAAATTGTTTAACTAATTAATAAGTCATTAAAAATTTATAGAATATAATATTTGAAAAGAATAAAGGAAAAGAAAAAAAAATGAAAGATAAACGAAGTAATTACCAAAATCGTCCTTTAACTTTATTCACGGTTAAATGTTTTATCCTTTACTATTAAGGGCAAGATAGTTATTTTAAAAAAAAATTAACAAAAAATTTAACTTTATTTAGTGAAAAATGACTTAATTGTTAAAGATATAAATATAAAGGAGGTATGACGTAATTATTAAAATTTAATAATAAAATCAACAGCTTAACATAAAAGACCTTTTAAGTAATTTACACTTGTCTAAAATTATGCAAACAAGGAGATTGGTAAAATGTCTGGTGTAGAAATTTTATGATAAAATGATAATAGGTCGAATAAATATGTCATTTAGAAATTCAAACTTGATTGTATGTGTGACATTCAATCTAGGGGATGATACTGGAATGAAGGTGCAAGCTATTGAGCTGTAAATGAATTAGTTTTCAGAATCACCCTATGGGCAAATGTGAGTGACATACTTGATCACTAAATATAATACATATATACTGAAACATTCCTGTAAACAAATTGTAATCCCTATGGTTTTGTTTCAATTTCGAATGCAATAATATCAAATTTTAATTTAATGAAAGTTATGGGAGTTCTTGAAACCATTCATTCATATACACACACAAATCCATACATATACATATATACTGAAACATTCCTGTATTCAAATTGTAATCCCTGAATATTATTTAGTGAAATTGAATTACAACAACAACAACAATAACAACAACCTTACCCAGTATATTCCTACTTTTCAGTAGGTCTGGGGGAAGGATGTATACATACCTTACCCCTATCCCAATTAAGATAGAGAGACTGTTCTGAAATAGTTCCTGGCTCAAATTTACCGTTTGAAGTTGATCATCCCAACGATTTTAACGTTATTTTCACAAAATAATTAAAATAACGTTAAAATTAGTGCCTTTTTACTTTTGCCCTTAAGGACCCAAGTAAAAGTGCACTAATTTAGTGATTTTGAATTACGATAAATTAAAAGCATTTATTTACATATCTTGGTTAAAACAAAAGAAAGAATTACATTTCCAAATTTCAAGGAACTATTTATAATAAAATATATATGTAAATATAAATTTTATAAGATGACACTAATTATTCATCAAAATGGATAAACAAATTTGTTGTAATGAGTTTAAGCAAAACCATTTAATATTCTCATGTTTTAAAATTTTATAATTTTGTAACAATAAAACCATAAAATATTATGTAAAAAACAATTATAAAAGTTAAAAATATTTCATTTTGAATGAATTATATAATTTATATACTTTTTATAAAAGTTTAGTAATTCTTTTGTAAATTTACGAGGGCCAAAGTTTCAAAAATTAAAAAAAATATATATTTGAATTGAATAAGAACTCTAGGGATTAATTCTGCTAATAAGCTAATCTCCCCATCCCTTCTACCACGTTCAAACACACCCATTCGACCCATCAACCCGATCATCCAACAACTCAATCTCACGCACGTGGATACAACTAGAAATCTTTTGTATATGGTGAGATTGGATATGCATGAATCATTAACAATCAGTGATTAAGACAATTTACAACCCTAAACGTGCTATGAACTTCCAAATATACAAGTTTGACTCGAATTAAAAAATCAACGATTTCGTGTATAAAAATCAAAATTAATCAATTCATTTGCTTCTTTACGTCTCTAAGAAAGTTTATGTGCTACACCCACCAGCACTTTGTGATGCACAATTGGAACCACAAGCACCATTCGGTCTACGATCGACTTTCCATCCAAAACTACGAATCTATAACTCCAAGTAGGTGATTTATATATCACTTTATTCGCATTTCAGTGGAAAACGAAAGCCCTATGGTTATAGCAGCGATAGGTATCATATTCGAACGAATTGTATTGTGAAAGGGTCTAGGGTTATCGTTGGACAAGAACTGATTTGAGGGAAAGTAATTGGGATGTGTTATCGCCCACTTTCAATTGTTCTCAAACATTAATGCTTGGGTGATAGAGGTCACGGGTTCGAGGCTTTTTGTGGTTGTTTTTTTACCCCTTTTTTGCATTTTCTTTCTTTTTCAGCTAGATTTTTAAATTTTAAAGATCACTGGAAAATGTTTATAAAATGCATTTAAAACTTTTTTATGAAAAAAAGGTACAATTAAATAGATATCAAAAAGTTTAAATGTTTTGTTAATTATTTAATTGTATTTTAAACAAAGGATTAAACACAAATTTTTATTAATAAACTTTATAAATTTAAAAATGTGAGTATTGATTTATTTCATATAAATTTATGAGGTGATACATTACTTGTTAAATATATATATATATATATATATATATATATATATATATATATTTATATATTTATTTATTTATATAGGGTAAGGATCCGTTGTTAACCCTCCTTATTGACATAACCCGAATTAACCCATGAAGATGACCCCGAATCTTTTGTTGTTTTTCAAAATCTTTGTTTTACAAGTACAAGATTATGTTATATTATGTGTTTGTGCAAATTCTTTTTTGTTTGAGATCCTACATCACTGTAATTTGCCTTACAGCACTGTAATATTTTACAGTGATGTAGGATCTCAAACGAAAAAAAATTTGCACAAACACATAAAAGAACATATTCTTGTACTTGTAAAACAAAGATTTTGAAAAAAAAAATAAAAGATTCGGGGTCATCATCATGGGTTAATTCGGGTTATGTCAATAAGGGTAGGTTATTATAGGATGCGAATCCTATATATATAAATATCGGATTCATTATTTGTATTTTTTTTAATGATAAAAATTTTTGAATTAACTTAATCAATATTATATATATATATATATATATATATATATATATATATATATATATATATAGCATTGAGATCAAATAATAACTCACTCTTACGGCGATAACCCATTAACTTTGCCAAAACGAAGCCGAATCTTGAATTTTTTTTTTTTGAACATCATTGTAACACAATTAGAACACCATGTTCTTTTTTGAGTTTGGGCTAATTCATCACCGTTTAAAAAATATCATCGTTGTAAGTTTTTTGCTACAGTACTGTAAGTTTTAAATATTTAAACACCTACAGTACTGTAAGAGCCCAAACGGTAATGAATTAGCCCAAACTCATAAAAGAACATGATGTTTAAATTGTGTTACAATGATGTTAAAAAAAAAATTCAAGATTCGGTTATTTTTTGCCAAAGTTAATGGGTTATCGCCGTAAGAGTGGGTTAATATTAGAACATTACCCTATATATATATATATATATATATAGTGGTAGATTATATTTAAACTCATTTTTTAATTATGCATATATATTTATTGATTATCAAATTCATTTTCTACAAATCAATATAAAACAATATGTATAATTATTATAATCAAACTAGTATATGATTGTTTTATTTTAGTTTATAAGGATTTAAGTTTTATTTAAGACTACATAGTCTCAGAAAAATTATGGAACAAATATTATTAGCCTATTAACGATTAATGAAATTAAATTTATTTATTTATTATTGTTGTTGTTTTCAAACACAAATCATTTAAAATCTTATATCAATGATTAATTATAAAGAATTTAAACATTAAACTCCTATTTAATTTAAAACATAAGCTTTTATAATTAAACTAAATGAGTCTACAATTAATATTGAGGGAAAAAAATTTTTCAACAAAATGATTTCTAAACATTTCAAATATTCAATCGAAACACTTATTCTGTGATCTTGCAATTACAATATGAACGTCTATACACCATAACAAAGTCTACTAGCCTAATTGTGTTTAACTATTTAGGTTAATTGTGAATTTGTTTGGAATACTTGAACTCCAACTTGGCATCTATATACAAATTTATTAAATTATCAAATATGAGTTTTTCATAGTCCCTTTTTTATAGGTTTTAAACTTTTTTGGGTGAAACATGTATAATTATGAACTTAGCTTTAAGTACTTTCCATTTGAACTTAATTATTTAGTAACAATGATAGATCTATTAGACGAATCATCCCACCATTGTTTGCTTTACCCTATAGGGAGGCCCGTGGTGATTGTTTGCTAACTTCAGCATTGTTAGGAATGATAAGCATGGTCAAGCTAAACTAAAGTAAACTACGCTATTTAATATGCCTTTGCATGCTTCGTTCATTATTCTAGTTCATTTTTCTTAGTATTCACATGTGACAACTATATATGTTATCAACTATATTTGGGTGTGTGATTATAACCTATGAAAGCTAATCAACTTTTTAGTTGACCTTGATTTTTAACATGTTTTAGGTGGAAATGATATCTAGTCTTGCTAAATAGCTCGGACCTAGTCTAATTTAATTAGTCTTTTGTTTAGTTAAAGAAATATTTATAATGTAACAATTGTCTGGTTGAATTGTAAATTTAATGTGATTTTTGATTATATAAAATTATGTGCCTTATGCTTTTCAACAATCTACACTTTGTAGCATCCCGATGATTCTACCATCGGTCGGGGTGTTACAGAATGATATCAAAGACTAGGTTATAGAGAATTATATTATTAGAAATGGATGACCTAGAATATAACCATAAAAATACTTGAGTATGAACCCTATCATACAATAGTTACCATGCTAGGCCATACATTCTTATATGAATATTATGCGTTACTTTTATAGTTATTTGATTTGTTAAATGCTTAAACATAGGTTAGTATGCCTTAGTATCTCACACTCGTTACACTAAGGTTCTATCGTCACTATGAAGAATGTTCTTAGACTTTTAAGTGTGATTAAATCATTTAAATCTCTTCAATAGTCTATGAGTTCTTATTAGGGAGCAAGGAACACATACAATCTGGACATGTAAATACATGTACTTAGGAAAGTTTTGTCTAGGAAAGCGTTTGTGATGCTTTCTTGGGAACCACTAAAGTCAGTATTCTCCTAGAGGCCAAATTATGTGTTTCCAAAAGTTAAGCAAGATCAGAAACATTGATCAGTCAAACGTATTCATCTTTGAATACAATCCAAATACCTTTTGTGTTTTATATCTTTGAGCCCTCTTTGAACTCTTCGTGTATTATGCCATAAGTTTTAGTTTCCTAGCCTTTTTCCTTTAAACTCTTGTATGACATACACAACGTTTCAGTTCCATATAGTCTTACATTCAAACAATAAATCTTAGAACTTATAAGACATTAAACTTGTGACTAATGATATATATATATATATATATATATATATCATTTTAATCTAAAGTTTATAATATCACATTATATATTATATATTAAGACTCTAGATCTTAAATATCTAAAAGCAATAAACTTAAGATTTATTTTATCTATGCATCCTTTAAACTAAAGTGCTATGATCTCTCATATCATTTAGCTTTTACCAAGATCAAACGCATCTATAATTCTAAGACATTTATACATATGATGAGCTATATTTATTATCATCTTAATCTAAAGTTCGAAAAAGCATACCTTATACATCCTTATGCCAAAAAAAGTATCAATATCTTATGATATTACGTGTATGATATTTATTTATCATAATAATCTAAGTTTCATAATGTCACAAACATATCTAATAATCTACAATGATTATCTTATTACATAATTAATATTCACATAGACAGGATTTCATTGCATAATGCAAATTACGAAATCACAATATACCTACGATTTCCAAACTCTTCAAGTTTGAATATTATGTGACGTACTTGTAATGACCTTGATAGGTTAAAGCTTGTTACACCAAAGGTCATATGGATACGAAGGCTATTACATTATCTTAAAAACGTTAACCATGCCAAGGTTTACGGTTTTACAAGATGAAATCCTTCAACCTATTCGATTAAGGTTAGTTATACCAAAAGTAATGTAAACCACACCTGTGGGAAGACAAATTTTACAATCTATATCAGGTCAATTGTGTGCCACGTTCAAAAAGTAAGGTAAACATGCAAGGAAATTTTCTGTTGCGAGTGTACATGGAACAAGAATTTACAGTACAGGCAAATCCTACAAATACGAGACAAGGGACACAATTGTAGTAAACTTTGAATGTAAAACATAAACTCAATCGAATTTTCGTCAAAAATTTAAAACATATTCATATGTTCAACTACACGTAACCAAAAAAAACAAAGTTTTCAAATCTCAATTCACAATTAAACATATTCATATATAAAGTTATGTAAGTATTGGTAGATGATTGATATACTTTCAAAGTATTGGTGGTGTGGAGGGTTGGCTGCCGTATACCCCATATATAGGCACAAACCGTACATTGGGAGTAGAACCGAAAGCATGACCAATGACATGATTCATAAATTCATGTGTTATCATCAGGAAAGTAAATCTTTAGTCATAACTATTAGTTAAAATCAATTGTTTCTCACATAATAAGACTTAGTGCGTATTTTTACACCAACTCAATCGAAGGTCATAGTAGTTATTCTTATATCGAGACAACTAAACTATTGTTAACTCAAAACTATTGAAATAAAAAATCAATAGACGAATATGTTATCTACCTAACATAAGTCGGAAAATTTTCAAACTCTAAATCCTAAATCTAACATCAACTAATGATGCTAATACTTCAGATGATTTGATCTCATATGCAGTTGATGACTAGGGGATGCCAGTTCATTACTCCAATACAACAATCTACACACATCTAATAATCAGTTTAATGTCATTCTAATTAGAGATCTACAAATTTTTGTATATTTTTTTGCTTACCAATGCTTATGCGGTTTTCATTTAATCCCTTGACACATAAAGAAAAGCCTTATAAATGGAGGCAAAAACAAGAAGGATCATTTGAATCCTCAAGCAAAACAAAAGATATGTGATGCTCCTATGTTGACCCTTCCTAACAACAATGATGATTTCTGGTCTATTATGATGCACCTAACCAAGGAATTGGTTGTGTGCTTATGCAATGGAGAAAGGTTATTTCCTACGTGCAAAGACGATTGAACATATATGAAAATAACTACACAAATCATGGCCTTGAACTTGGTGTTGGATCGAGAACACTTGTTTATGTATTCAATTGTTAGACTCGATTTGCAAGAACAAAGCTAAAGCTCCCTCTTAAATCAAGAATCTAGTGATTAGCTTCTTCTTTAAGTCTTGTATTTATATTGAAAATAGATACATGTAATAGTGGGAAAAAATCCATATAATTCATAGAATGTCTTGGTATAAATACCCAAACACTAATACACAGAGGACAAACAACAATAAGACAAACAACTAACATTACAGACTTTGTATATAGGACAGACGAATATAACCATGGATAAAAGTCAACAACTACTGAAATAGTAAGAGCCTAAAACTAAAGCCTTTAGTGGTTATTTAGTCTTGGTCTTCAGTAGTTGTTATTAATGGCTTGCTTTAGAGTTCTTTCCGTGTTTGCTTTACCACGATTATTCTTGAAACGAAGAGCTTCTGAAGATATGTTAGACAAAGCTTCGGAAATAAGATCTTCTGGAGTTATTATGAGGATCTTCCAATGTTGCTCAAATGAAGATCTTCCGACATTATTCTCAGGGAGGTCTTCCATTGTCGCTCGAAAGAAATTCTTCCGAATGTTATTTGGAAGAAGAGCTGTAGTTAAAGAATCAAAGAAGGATGGTTATGGCTCATCAGTCCTTATTTTTCAACAATCTTGTCACACCCCGAGCCGGCGGGACGGATCGTGTTCCCCGCCGGGCGGAAGGTTCTCGGGGCGCGGTATCGTGAATGATAATCGTGTTGATCAGATTGTTTACATAGCATCAATGTTAAGAATAATTAAAGCACAATAAAGCATTAACTAGGATTACAAAGTTAAATTACAATATCAATGTTTGGTAATTTAACCCGGTAAACCTATCCAAAAGAATCAATTGTTTTCCTATCTTGTAACTATACAAGACATCAAAAGTGATTCGTATCAATAACAAAATATGTGCTTTCAAAAGTCAACTAGGTCCTCTATCTGGGCAGCCTAGCATGCAATCCTGAAGCTTTAGTCTATTCCTGTGCATCACCTGAGAAAGCATGTAAGAAAACAAAGTCAACACAATGGTTGGTGAGTTCATATAGTTTTAGTATGTGAAAAATAGCTTTTTGAAAACCTTTTCGGTAAAACCTTAACCTCATTAACTTCAACTATAATATCCGATTCGGTATGCTTATATATAGGGCATACGAAAGGGTCGAGCCTACAACCCGCCCAGACGCCATCCCACCACATACTAAACCACATATGACATTGTTGTTAATGATAATTAAGCATTTTACCTACCATCCAATCCCATTCCTATCATAGCTTTATCATTTTGTTTGTAAGTTCCAACACGCATATACTAGCATCTGCGAGTCTAGTTTTGAGAGTTACCTTTATGGACAACTGAACGCCCTAAAGAATCCAGAATCAATCCATAACGGATCTAGTTATGATTGGCAACATCGGTGTTATGATAAAGGATTTCTAAGATAACACAAAGTCATCTAAAGAAAACCAGAATCACCCTAGTCACATGTCACACCCCCCAATTTTCAACTAACGGAATCATACCGTTTGGGACGTGACAAACCAGGATCTCAGATCATTAGACATAACGAAGACCTCTATATGCTTTTCAAACATAACTTTGGTCTTAATTGAAAAATTCAGAGTTTAAAACATTGCGGAAGCGTTTGTAAAAAGTAAAACAATCCCATGTTTGCAAAATGTAAATTACAATACTAATGTCTCAAATGTTCAAATCAAAAACAACTATAATGTAAGATATGCATGAGACTCGATCTCCTAGTCCATGCTTGCTTGTTCTTGTACGTTAATGTCCTGAGAAAACATGTAAATCAAGTCAACACAAAGGTTGGTGCATACACAGGTTTGATCAGTAGTAATCACAAATGTTTGAACAACTGTTTGAAATGTAAATGTTGCAGATAACATAATCACACATTGCATAGTCATGATAGCTAGTCATTGTACTATTTGCATAAGTGGTTGACACCGAAGCTGACTGTTGCATGCTATTGCATGTTTTGCCTTTCCACTATTGTCTAACACAAACAATAGTATGTTGTATTGGCTAGTTAAACACTTGCGTAGATCCCATCTACCAAGTGAGGTTTTGTCAAACCCAATAGATCTATCTTCAACTACCACGCTTTGCACTACGGCAAACTAAACGGTTCAATATGTAAGGACTTTGAGTGTTATGTGCACACTTATAATAAGCAGCTAACTCATGCAAGTGATATGTATCCAAAAGCGTTTGTTTGCACATGTTTTCTCCCCCAAAACAGTAAAAATAAAAAGGGGTCGTGTACGCACCTTTGAATGCGAATAGAATGATCAACTGTTCGTGAGTTCGCGTAGACAACCTTCTACGGAAAATCTGTGTCATTACAATAACGTCATGTTATTTGTAATGTCAAATCGTGTTTGTGGTCACATACGTGTCAACACACGTATGTTATATTGTTTGAAATGTACATACAAAGTATGTACAACCTCGAGTTTGTTTGTTTAAATCGTACACGTACTTACGATTATACTTAAACATGCATAATTATATGCGATCTTGTTTTTGATCAAAGCTATAATTTTTATTGTTTCATCTTGTTCGAAATTCCATTTCGGTTCCAACGCATTTTGAACGGGTAATCGGAGTTAAAACGAGTGAGTTATGACACAAATACCAAAAATTGGTTTTTAAATCAAAAACCGCAGAGGTG
Source organism: Mikania micrantha (assembly GCA_009363875.1). Classification (NCBI taxonomy): domain Eukaryota; kingdom Viridiplantae; phylum Streptophyta; class Magnoliopsida; order Asterales; family Asteraceae; genus Mikania; species Mikania micrantha. Next base: position 17,197,708 of record CM018695.1, read on the forward strand.
TCGTTCGAACCCACGACCTCCCGGACCAAACGCAAGCACTCAACCAGCTGATCTGGTTATGATTTTGTATTAAAATTGAATTTCAAATGTTTTTAACCATGAACAAGGCGGATTCCCTTTGTTTATTCAACCGAACCGAACTTGGTTCCCATTGAACCCAATCCATGGGGCTTTGGTTCAATGATTTTAAACGAGTACATGTCTGTGTTTAATCGATCCATATCAGTATAATCATATGATTTTTATATCCCAATCGAACTCAACCTAACCCTTTTTCCCTTGCTTCAATTTCGTTAAATCAGATTATGTTAAGTTGTAAATCCATGGGGTTTTCCATCACTTGATCAAAACGAATCTCTCTGTCATGTTTAATTGAATTCTCGGATCTTGTTTGTTTAAAAACCCCAATACGTTTTTTTTTTTTCTACAAATCCCTAATAGGTTCACACTCAATTCGAGATTGTTTTCTGAACATTTTATAGGGTTTTTGCAAAACGAACTATTCTGAAACTAACTGCATAGGTTAATTTGATTATAAAATCCATTCGAACAGAAAACCCCAAATCGTTTTGAATGCCGAACCCTAGAATTAGAACCTCAACAATTCGTTATTGTTTTATTAATTTAGCATAGGGATTTTGTTAGAAACATCATTTAGAAGCTGTGGTTAAGTTTAATTGCGTTTTTGAATTTGTTGGATCGAAACCCCAAATGCGTTCTTGATATGAACCCTAGTAATCGAATTCTAATAATTCGATCTTAAAAGGCCAAATTAGGATGGGGCTTTTCTTAGTCAGAGGTTTTAGGTTCTTTAGGGGTCGATTATTACCTGGTTTCGCTTCGAATTGTTGTAGATCGACTTGTGGCTTGAGTTTCGGCCGCCCCTCCAATCGAATTCTTCTCCCTCTGCTTCTCAGCTCGAATTATGTTGTGCAACAGGTCCTAAGGAGACCGACTAGTGGTTCTGGAAATTAGATCATGCGAATTTTGATCGAATTATGTGATTTATATGGCTAATAGTAACAGTTTTCTCATTAAGGTGTGTTAAATGGGTTTAATTCGACAATTGATTGACATTAATCATGAAATTGATGATTATAATCATCAATACAACCGTTGATAAGGATTAATTCGATTATAATTATGATTTATCATTAAATTTCGATTTTCAATTGGGTTTAGGATGAATTTTGACCTAAAAAGTCAAAATTGGTTATTTCATGTAATTACAAGTCCAATCCATATAGATTGTGTGTTTGTAAATCAATTTTGTTTAATATTATTCCTTCTTGTTTGATAATGTTCAATTTCATGTGATTCCCGTTAGTTTTGGTTAACGGTGTTAACCCGGAATTGCCGGATTGTCACATCACATATCACAACCATGGGTGGACAATTAGGAATCACTGTATGACAAGCACTGAGAGACCAACAGTCTGTTCCTCTAGTCTGGACTATGAAGGTCAACCTATGGCAAGTACTGAGAGACCGACGGTCTGTCCCTTCAAGTCCCGACTATGGAGAACACCCTATGGCAAGCACTGAGAGACCAAAACGGTATGTTCTGCCATAGCCGATAGCTTTAACATACAAGTTTATCGCATTCATATAGCATAGCATTTACGTATCTTGTGCACAAGTACTAGCTTCTCAACCGGTAAGGCAAGCACTGAGAGGCCAAACCGTTGTTTTAGCATGGCAAGCATATATAAGCATATTGAGTTTAAAGCATTTGAGCATTTCAAAGCATTTGGTATGTGTATGTATGTAGCATCAACATAGAGTCATTAGCATTCAACATTAGCATTAGCATTATCCAGTAGCATTATCAGAAGTATTAACATTTAGCTTTAGCATTAGCATAGAATCATTAGCATTTAGTATTATCATTAACATCGAATCATTAGTTTTTAGCGTTAGCATTAGCATGTAGAATTTAACATTAATCCATAGCATTAACATCTAGTATTTACTCGTAACTGTAAAGACGTGATAGGACCGGCGATTTCACTTTGGACGGAAGGTTAGGGTTTTGACACACTACGAACATGAAGATGATGAACAAAATCATATGATATATTGATAGAATTGAATGATTACATGATTGAATCCATATCATAAAAGAACATAGTGTTACAGGGGAGAGATCGAGCATGATCTCTCCCCCTCTCGTGCTCAAACCCAAGAACACACACAAAACCTTTAACCCTAAAATCTGGAAAACTGGTATTTATAGGGGCTGTGACCCATTCGGCCGAATGGAGCCATTCGGCCAGTCATTCGCCGAATGAACCCCTTTACTTAATATCCCTTCGCAGATGCTCCTGCGAACGACTCAGTTTCCAGACTGAGAACATACAAATACATACAAGTGATTACAAATAAGCAAATACAATTCTAATCTATTCGAACAGCAGCGGACATCCAAAATA